>ML663565.1:15701362-15854022 GCA_007570785.1 Antilocapra americana
AAAAAAAAAATCTATGTCAAGAGGAGAGGTCCTAAGATGGTGGAGGAATAGGACGGTGAGACCACTTTCTCCCCAACAAATACACCGAAAGAACATTTAAAAGCCAAGCAAACTCCACAAAACAACTTCTGAATGCTGGCAGAGGACACCAGGCACCCAGAATGGCAGCCCATTGCCTTTGAAAGAAGGTAGGACAAAATATAAAAAGTAAAAAGAGAGGCAAAAGAGGTAGGGATGGAGATCCATCCCTGGAAGGGAGTCTTAAAAAAGAGAGAGGTTTCCGAACATCAGGAAACATTCTCCCCAGCAGATCTGTGGTGAGTCTCAAGAGGGCAAAATAACTGGGAGCGAAAATAGATAAATAGTTAAACCCTACATATTACGTGCCTAACTGCAACTCCCAGCAGAGCAGCGGCCCAGATGCGCCATTCCCCACTAGCAAGCGATGGCTGCTCAGGGAGGGGCGGGCTGCTTTGGGTGAGGACTGCCCCCAGGGCAACCCGCGGGAACTAGCCTGAGACGGCAACCGAGACTGCAGAATAGCTTTCCGGAAAAAAGCCACCACCAGGCCCGCACAAACAAACAGCTGTGCGGAACTAGTCTGCTGCGGGCTGCAGACAAGCCCATCCCCTGCCAGAGACCGGCAGGCGGGGGGCCGCAGGGCACAATCGCAGCCCCAGAGAGGCCTCTTCTACCAAACTGTGGGCAGACTTCGTTGCTAACCAAGACTTCTTGGAATTCAGAGATCAGCTCTCTACACACCTGACAAAGCGTGCCCAGTTGCACACCAAGAAAACCGAGTGGCTGGGACAGGGAGGGGAGCCGCTGGGCAGCTGGGACCTGGGAAGTGCAGGCAGCCCCAGGGGCCGCCTCAGGCTGCTCCCGGAGGAGCGACCTAGAGCCTGAGCAGTATGGGCTGACAAACCCCAGAGTGGCTGAATCACTGTGAGCCAGTGATATCTGTTTGCAGTGTTCATCCCTCCCCACAACATGACTGAACAAGCAAACCTAAAAAAGTGACCACCACCGCCCTCCTTGAATCAGGGCGGAAATAGACACTGAAGAGACCAGCAAATAGGAGACACTAAAATAATCAGAGGGAATCGCTTTGGAACTGACAGGAGTAACAGATAAAACCCCTGCAGTTAGCACCGACTACATACGAAGGAGCCTATAGACCTTGAGAAGTACAAGCCAGACCAAGGAACTATCTGAAAATGAACTGACCCCACACTGTACCCAACAGCTCCAGAGAAAGCCCTAGATATATTTTTTACTATACTCATCTTTTAAATTTTTAAAACTTTTTTTATTACTATTTTTTATATTTTTATTTTTTTATTCTTAAGTTTCCTATAACTCCTTCAATTTTCATTTTTACAACCATCTATTACCTAGGGGGAAAAAAAAAGAAGACCCTATTTTTTAAGCAAACTTCATATATATATATGTAAGGATTTCAGTGACTCTGTTTTTTGTTTTTGTTCGCTGGTTTTTTTTCTCTTTTTTCCTTTTTTTATTTTTCTTTTGTTTTTTTTTCTTCTTTAATTGTATTTTTGAGAATCTAACCTTTACTCTAGATTTTTAATCTTTGCTTTTTAGTATTTATCAACTTTGTATCTTTAAGGACCCAATCTTCAGTACCCATTTTTACTTGGGAGTGAGATCACTGGCTCGACTGCTCTCTCCCCATTTTTGACTCTTTTTTCCCAGCAGGTCACCTCTATCTCCCCCTTCCCCCTTTTCTTCTCTACTCAACTCTGTGAATCTCTTTGAGTGTTACAAGTTGTGAAGAACACTCAGATAACTAATTACTGGTTGGATCTGTCTCTCTCCTTCTGACTCCCCCTTTCTCCCCCTGGCCACTTCTGTCTCCTTCCTCCCTCTTCTCGTTTAGGTATAATTCTGTGAACATCTCTGAGTGATCCAGACCATGGAAAGCACACAGGGAAGTGATCACTGGCTAGCTCCCTCTCTCCCCATTTGAATCCTCTCTTCTCCTTCCGGTCACCTCTATCTCCCTCCCCTCCTCCCTCTTCTCCTCTCCATGTAACTCTGTGTACCTCTCTGGCTGTTCCTCATTGTGGAGAAACTTTTCATCATTAACCTAGATGTTCTGCCATCGGTGCTGTACAGATGGAGGAGTCCTAAGGCTACTGTAAGAATAAGGCTGAAAACCAGAGACAGGAGCCCTAAGCCCAAATCCTGAAAATTCTAGAGAACTCATGACACCAGGAAGCATTAATCAATAGGAGCTCATCAAACGCCTCCATATCTACACTGAAACCAAGCACCTCCTAAGGGCCAAGAAGTTCCAGAGTAAGATATACCATGCAAATTCTCCAGCAACACAGGAACATAGCCTGGAGATTCAATACACAGGCTGCCCAAAGTCACACCAAGCCCACTGACATCTCAAAACTCTTTACTGGACACTTCATTGCTCGCCAGAGAGAAGAAATCCAGATTCACCTACCAGAACACTGACACAAGCTTCCTCAACCAGGAAACTTTGATAAACCATCTGTCCAACCCCACCCACAGTGAGGAACCTCCACAATAAAGAGGTAACATAGCAATATAAACAAGATGAAAAGGCAGAGAAATACTCAGCTTGTAAAGGAAAACCTTGAAAACAAATTGGAATTACAGATAAATAACCTGGAGAAAAGGATCAAGAAGATGCAAGAAAGGTTTAACAAGGACTTAGAAGAAATAAAAAAGACTCAAAATACAATGAATAATGCAATAAATGAGATCAAAAACACCCTGGAGGGAACTAACAGTAGAATAACAGAGATAAAAGATAGGATAAGTGAGGTAGAAGACAGAATGGTAAAATAAATGAAACAGAGAAGAAAAAAGAATTCAAAGAAATAAGGACAACCTTGGAGACCTCTGGGAAAATGTTAAACGCACCAACATTCGAATCATAGGAGTCCCAGAAGAAGAAGACAAAAAGGAAGACCATCAGAAAATACTTGAGGAGATAATAGTTGAAAACTTCCCTAAAATGGGAAAGGAAACAATCACCCAAGTCCAAGAAACCCAGAGAGTCCCAAACAGGATAAACCCGAGGTTAAACACCCCAAGACACATATTAATCAAATTAACAAAGATCAAACACAAAGAACAAATATTAAAAGCAGCAAGGGGAAAACAACAAATAACACACAAGGGGAATCCCATAAGGATAACAGCTGATCTTTCAATAGAAACTCTTAAGGCCAGAAGGGAATGGCAGGACATACTTAAAGTCATGAAAGAAAATAATTTACAACCCTGATCACTGTACCCAGCCAGGATCTCATTCAAATTTGAAGGGGAAATCAAAAGCTTCACAGACAAGCAAAAGCTGAGAGAATTCAGCACCACCAAACCAGAGCTCTAACAAATGCTAAAGGATCTTCCCTAGACAGGAAACACGGATAGGGTGTATAATCTCAAACCCAAAACAATAAAGTAAATGGCAATGGGATCATACTTAATAATTACCTTAAATGGAAACGGGTTGAATGCCCCAACCAAAAGACAAAGATTGGCTGACTGGATACAAAAACAACACCCCTATATATGTTGTCTACAAGAGACCCACCTGGAAACAAGGGACACATACAGACTGAAAGTGAAGGGCTGGAAAAAGATATTCCATGCAAATAGAGACCAAAAGAAAGCAGGAGTAGCAATACTCATATCAGATAAATTAGACTTTAAAATAAAGGCTATGAAAAGAGATAAAGATGGACATTACATAATGATCAAAGGATCAATCCAAGAAGAAGATATAACAATCATAAATATATATATGCACTCAACATAGGAGCACCACAATATGTAAGGCAAATGCTAACAAGTATGAAAGGAGAAATTAACAATAACACAATAATAGTGGGAGACTTTAATACCCTACTCACACCGATGGATAGATCAACTAAACAAAATTCACAAGGAAACACAAACTTTAAATGATACAATAGACCAGTTAGACCTAATTAATATCTATAGGACATTTCACCCCAAAACAATGAATTTTGCCTTTTTCTCAAGCGCACATGGGACCTTCTCCAGAATAGATCACATCCTCGGCCATAAATCTAGAATCGGTAAACTCAGAAAAATTGAAATCATTCCAAGCATCTTTTCTGACCACAATGCAGTAAGATTAGATGTCAATTACAGGAGAAAAACCTTTAAAAATTCCAACATATGGAGGCTGAACAACACGCTGCTAAATAACCAACAAATCACAGAAGAAATCAAAATATGCATAGAAATGAATGAAAATGAAAACACAACAACCCAAAACCTATGGGACACTGTAAAACCAGTGCTAAGGGAAAGGTTCATAGCAATACAGGCTTACCTCAAGAAACAAGAAAAAAGTCAAATAAATAACCTAACTTTACACCTAAAGCAACTAGAAAAGGAAGAAATGCAGAATTCCAGGGTTAGTAGAAAGAAAGAAATCTTAAAAATCAGAGCAGAAATAATTGCAAAAGAAACAAAAGAGACCATAGTAAAAATCAACAAAGCCAAAAGCTGGTTCTTTGAGAAGATAAATAAAATTGACAAACCATTAGCCAGACTTATTAAGAAACAAAGGGAGAAAAACCAAATCAACAAAATTAGAAATGAAAAAAGAGAAATCACAACGGACAACACAGAAATACAAAGGGTCATAAGCAACTATTATCAGCAACTATATGCAAATGAACTGGACAACCTGGAAGAAATGGACAGATTCTTAGAAAAGTACAACTTTCCAAAACTAAACCAGGAAGAGATAGATAATCTTAACAGACCCGTCACAAGCATGGAAATTGAAACTGTAATCAGAAATCTTCCAACAAACAAAAGCCCAAGACCAGATGGTTTCACAGCTGAATTCCACCAAAAATTTAGAGAAGAGCTAACACCTATTCTACTCAAACTCTTCCAGAAAATTGCAGAGGAACATAAACTTCCAAACTCATTCTATGAGGCCACCATCACCCTAATACCAAAACCCGACAAAGATGCCACAAAAAAAGAAAACTACAGGCCAATGTCACTGATGAACATATATGCAAAAATCCTTAACAAAATTCTAGCAAACAGAATCCAACAACACATTAAAAAGATCATACATCATGATCAAGTGGGTTTTATCCCAAGGATGGAAGGATTCCTCAATATCCGCAAATCAATCAATGTAATACACCACATTAACAAATTGAAAAATAAAAACCATATGATTATCTCAATAGATTCAGAGAAAGCCTTTGACAAAATTCAACATCCATTTATGATAAAAACTCTCCAAAAAGCAGGAATAGAAGGAACATACCTCAACATAATAAAAGCTATATATGACAAACCCACAGCAAACATTTTATCCTCAATGGTGAAAAACTGAAAGCATTTCCCCTGAAGTCAGGAACAAGACAAGGGTGCCCACTCTTAACACTACTATTCAACATAGTTTTGGAAATCTTGGCCACAACAATCAGAGCAGAAAAAGAAACAAAAGGAATCGAGATTGGAAAAGAAGTAAAACTCTCACCATTTGCAGACAACATGATCCTCTAAATAGAAAACCCTAAAGACCCCACCAGAAAATTACTAGAGCTAATCAATGAATATAGTAAAGTTGCAGGATATAAAAGCAACACACAGAAATCCCTTGCATTCCTATACACTAACAATGAGAAAACAGAAAGAGAAATTAAGGAAACAATCCCATTCACCACCGAAACAAAAAGAATAAAATACTTGGAATATATCTACCTAAATAAACAAAAGACCTATATATAGAAAACTATAAAACACTGATGAAAGAAATCAAAGAGGTTACAAATAGATGGAGAAATATACCGTGTTCATGGATTAGAAGAATCAATATAATGAAAATGAGTATATTACCCAGAGCAATCTATAGATTCAGTGCAACTCCTACCAAGCTACCAGCTGTCCTTTTCAGAGAACTAGAACAAATAATTTCACAATTTGTATGGAAATACAAAAAAACCTCGAATAGCCAAAGCAATTTTGAGAAAGAAAAATGGAACTGGAGGAATCAACCTGCCTGACTTTAGGCTACACTAGAAAGCCACAGTCATCAAGACAGTATGGGACTAGCACAAAGACAGAAATATAGACCAATGGAACAAACTAGAAAGCCCAGAGATAAATCCATGCACCTATGGACACCTTATATTTGACAAAGGAGGCAAGAATATACAATGGAAAAAAGACAATCTCTTTAACAAGTGGTGCTGGGAAAACTGGTCAACCACTTGTAAAAGAATGAAACTAGAACACTTTCTAACACCATACACAAAAATAAACTCAAAATGGATTAAAGATCTAAACGTAAGACCAAAAACTATAAAACTTCTAGAGGAAAACATAGGCAAAACACTCTCCGACATAAACCAAAGCAGGATCCTCTATGACCCACCTCCCAGAATACTGGAAATAAAAGCAAAAATAAACAAATGGGACCTAATTAAAATTAAAAGATTCTGCACAACAAAGGAAACTAAAAGCAAGGTGAAAAGGCAGCCTTCAAAATGGGAGAAAATAATAGCAAATGAAACAACTGACAAACAATTAACCTCAAAAATATACAAGCAACTCCTGCAGCTCAATTCCAGAAAAATAAACGACCCAATCAAAAAGTGGGCCAAATAACTAAACAGATATTTCTCCAAAGAAGACATTCAAATGGCTAACAAACACATGAAAAGATGCTCAACATCACTCTATCAGAGAAATGCAAATCAAAACCACAATGAGGTACCATCTCACACCGGTCAGAATGGCTACAAACAATAAATGCTGGAGAGGATATGGAGAAAAGGGAACCCTCTTACACTGTTGGTGGGAATGCAAACTAGTACAGCCACTATGGAGAACAGTGTGGAGAGTCCTTAAAAAACTGGAAACAGAACTGCCATATGACCCAGCAATCCCACTGCTGGGCATACACACCAAGGAAACCAGAATTGAAAGAGACACGTGTACCCCAATGTTCATCGCAGCACTGTTTATAATAGCCAGGACATGGAAGCAACCTAGATGTCATCAGCAGACGAATGGATAAGAAAGCTGTGGTACATATACACAATGGAATATTACTCGGCCATTAAAAAGAATACACTTGAGTCAGTTCTAATGAGGTGGATGAAACTAAAGCCTATTATACAGAATGAAGTAAGCCAGAAAGAAAAACACCAATACAGTATACTAATGCATATATATGTAATTTAGAAAGATGGTAACGATAACCCTGTATGCGAGATAACAAAAGAGACACAGATGTATAGAACAGTCTCTTGGACTCTGTGGGAGAGGGCAAGGATGGAATGGTTTGGGAGAATGGCATTGAAATGTATATTATCATATGTGAAACAAAAAAATAAAATAAAATAAATAAAATGAAACAAAGGAGCCAAAAAAAAAAAAATCAATGCAAATACTAGCCACAGGTGAGACCCAAGGCAAGGAAAGTTCAGAAAATAAAAGAAGCTGCGGCTAGCCCAGGTCAGGTCATCTAAGACATGTGATTCCAACCAAAACCAAGAACTGGAATTAGAGCAGGATTGCCTAGTGACCAATAAGACTGGATGACCAGACCATCAGTGTTCAAATCGAGGTCTGCTACTTTTTTGAGCTCTGTGACCTTGGGCAATTTATCTAAAAACAATAATGTACCTACTTCAAAGCTCTCTGAAGACAAAGATAAAGTTTATATATATAAAGCCCTGAGGCTAGAACTCTATCCAAATTCTCTTTCTAACCTTCTCTCTACTTCAACATGCTCAATCCATTTTTTCCCCAATATCATCTGATTATTACTGATCAATCTCTATTGAAATAGATATTGAATACCTATTGAAAATCTGTATCTATCAAAAAAGTTTCAGAAGACTTATCTTCTTTCAAAACTGTTCTCCTTTACTCTTCCTACCATCCCTAGCCTTCAACTTGGACCCTGCTGAAATAAGATGTAGAATATTCTCCTTCCTTAAAGGGCTACCACTTCTTTCCAGGCCCACAAACATGGAACCTGTTAAAAATAAAAAGAACAGGAGTGATACAGTACAGCTGACATTTCTCAATCAGCTTTCACCTCTTCCTTGCGGAATTATCCCTCCCCCACTCCATGTGACTCTGACGTCCTAAGAGAAGGGCTCAAGACTCAACGCAAGCTAACCAGACTCTGAACCTTGGAAGAAGACAAAGTGGAGGAACTGAGCTGCAGACAGTCGTCAATGCCCAGAAATCCCCAGGGTTGCCTCACTCCCGCCCTTACTAAATCCGGGAATTTGAGCAACTCCTTTTACGTTGTGAGCTACCCAGTGCACGTTAGAGAAATTCCTACTTTTGTTTATGTTAGCAAGAGGCCTACTGCTTGAACCAGAGGGCCCACAAACGTGTCTGACTTGCATCCCTTAGATTCCCCATCTGTAACGTTTCTGAAGTACCTTCTGGCTCTAACCTTCCCTGATTCTGACAACAGGGCAAGTCCCAGAAGACATGCTCTGACTGTTGTGAATTCTCCGTTAACGGCACCATTACCACTCAGCCCCACACACCTTATGGACAAATGGGGGACTGAGAGATGCTTTCAAAGTCTTATATTTAGGTTATAAAACCACAAGCCTCTCGTTTGCCACTTACTACCTCTCAGCAGTATTATTTCGGTAACAGCGTCACCACCCTCTCTGCTTTGGTGCTGAGCATAAATAGAACACGAACATTTCCAGGAATTGTCAACTTGGCACTTCGCACAAGGAGTTAAGATTTCTTTTCTAACACTAACAAAAATAAAGCCGAAGACTAAAACCTGACCCAAACTTCTTCTAGAAGTTACATTTCCTTCTCGATCAAAATTTACTGTTTGGAAAAGGACAATGTACTCTTTTATCCCTTCTGGGGGAGAAGTCCTCCAAAGAATCATATTCATATACTCCTTACTGCTCAAACTGAGGAACAAGTATAAACATAACTGCCTGTTAAAATTAAGTAAAGGCAAACATTCCTGCAGCTAGCGACAACAGCAGCCTACAAGTCTGAACTATACCCGTAAACATACAGTTTAACTCTGAGGCCAAGCCACCAGAAAAGCTGGTTATTGCAACTGATGACTTTCCATAGCATGATTTAGGAGCTGCAGAAGTGGGGCCTAATTCCAGGATTAGGAGAACCAATGCACCATCTCCTGACCATAGCCAAGAAGATTGAGTTTTTTGTTTTTTTGTTTTACTCTCAAGGTACCCAGGTGCCTGTTCCTTGACCCCATATGGCCTCACATTACACCCTACTCCTCCCCCTAAAATAAAAGGATAAAGTGAGAGATTTGGGAGAAAGAGACTAACCAGGAATTAGTCTTGAGACACTAGGTGGGAAAGAGAAAGAAAAGCCCCTGACACTGCACTTCTGAGACAGCCTGGAGTAGGGGAAAGGAGAAGAAAGAGGACTGGTAAATAACAGGCTCTGAAGCACCACAGGCTCTCAGAATTAGGGAGTAGAGAAATGCAAATTTTGAGAAAATGTCTTTACAGGACATGAATCAGCAGTCTTTGAAGTCAAAGTCTCTAGATTCCAAATTAGGCTTAACTACGTTGTATAACCTTGAGCAAGTGACTTAACATCTCTGTGAGTGAGGGTAATAATACCTTCTGCTTCATCAAGTTACTGTCAGGATTAAGTGAATTAATAAATGCAAAGGTCCTGGCACAATGCCAGGCATATAAGAAAGTAAGCCCCCAATAAATACTGTGATTATTATTCCACTGGTATTATTTGAGGCTCTTGTGAGACACAGAAAAGACTAAAATTTGTTTTTAAATGGAAACTGTGGGCAGACAGACAGACAGACGAAGCCAGTCACAGTCTTTACGGCTGGCCGTTTGTGCTTCTCCTCCTCTCAACCATCCTTAAGCCACCATCAGCTCCCTCTGAGGCTGACAGTTTCCCGGGTTGGCGCTAGTGGTAAAGAACCCACCTGCCTATGTAGAAGATACAAGAGATATAGGTTTGATCCCTGGGCTGGGAACACATCCTGGAGGAGGAAACGGCAACCCACTTCAGTATCCTTGTCTGAAGGATCCCAAGGACAGAGGAGTCTGGTGGGCTACAGTCCATAGGGTCCCAAAGAGTTGGACATGACTGAAGCAACTGAGCACGCACGTGAGCATAAGGCTGACACCAAGACTCAACTCACTCTCCGCTGGCAGCTTCTGTCTCCATTTGGACACAGCTTGATCTCCAGCACTCACAGTATTGTGGGCGGTCTGTAATTATCAAACAATGTGAACCAACAATGAAAGGAATTCCCCCAAATCCAAATTCACCAGATAATTCAAAACCCTCCCATCAGTTTTTTTCTATGAATACATAGCCTATGAATCCCCACAGAGCTCTAATGGAGTTTAATGTTGGTAGCAGACTCACACCTGCATGGGGTATGAAATGCTAGAACATTCTTAAGCTACACTGTTAACGGAATTCAAAGAATTAAAAACAATGGTGAGCACAGATTTAAAACAAAACCACCTATCCTTCTACATCACCATTCCTACCTCCCTTCATGGTCCCCTGCCTGAAAATAAGAGCAACTCTTTAAGCAAGCACAAAGCTTTGGGAGGCCCATTCCTGGGAAGCAACAGGTGAAAAAGGAGCCCAATCTGATGGTGAGGTCTTTAGGTTTTCAACCTTGGTGACACTTTAAAATTACCTAGGAAAGTGTTCGTGCCTGTGTATGCACCTCTGTCTTTAACACCACTGCCCAGACCCCACCTCCAAAGATTTCGGCATGAACTGACCTGGGGCAAATACTGAGGATCACTGGTTGTTTTTTTGTTTTGTTTTGTTTTAAGCCAGAGTTGAAAAACACCGAGCTAAATCAACCCTGATGGTCAGTAGCATGACTGATATAGCCAAGTGACCCATACATCCACAGGAGAAAGAAACAAATATCACAGGGAGAATTTTAAAAAGGAAATAACATTAAATCCATTTTTTAGAGTGATATGGAGGCATCCCTGCTGGGGAGAGACCTATCACATGGTCTGCTGTTCCTAGAAAGAGCTGCAGTTTGCTGCCAACAGATGCATTATTTCATCAGTCCCATAAATACTTGATAAAAGTCTTCCGCTCTTCCTTTATGTCAGCCTTGCAGAAGAGCGGAGGGATAGGGGCTGAACCATCAAAATTTCCTTTTAAATGATTTAAATTGTCATTGATAAAAATAAGATATTTTAAGAAAATCTCACCCCAGTATACCTCAAAAAGCCTTTGAAATTTTCCCCTTAAAATGAAGAGAAAAGCATAAGTACAATTTTTAAAAGCTAATTTCAATTATTAACACCACAGCTTAATACAGCTCCATTTCTCAGCCAGTAGAAATTACATAGCAAATGTTCTAAATCCAGAGTCAAGAGGCCTAGGTTCTGGTCTTGACAACAAATTACATTAACTAGCTGTGTGACTGTGGGCAAGTTGCCTTCATCTCTCTAGCACTCAATCTTCTCAAAGAAAAATTAGATGATCTATGATCTTCACCTTCCCAGTCTTAAAGTGTGGAATACCAGGATGTTTCTCCATTTTGCTACCTTATTACATTAGCAAGTGAAGGTATTTGCAATGTAAACAAGTTAAAATTAAGTCATTCCCACAATTCTGCTAGTAAATTTAACGAGCTGCCAGCCACTGTGTATCCACTGAATAAGCAAAACAGTAAAGCACCTTGACTAGATGTTATCTTCTGTAAGAACGATGGTTGGAGCCTTTCTGCCCCAACTATGCCAGCCACACTAAGCTTCCTGTCCCCAAACTACCGTTGCTCTTTTTAAAAGAGAAAATACATGAAAAACATCTTCACACTTTTTGCTGTATCTCATATCATTATTATTTTCTTAGTATTTTCCTTTATGTTAACTCATTTTTAAATACAATGTGTTTTAAAGGAACTTCAAAAATAGAAGCCTGTTTTACTTGTTATAAATGGAAGAAAACCATTGCAATAATACAAGAAAAAAAAAGCAAAACAACTGAATTCTAACTCAATACTGTTGTCCACAAAATGCTTTAAGCATGAGGAGCTTTTTCTGTCTATTAAGAAGAAAAATTGTCAAGGGTTGCAAGAGATGTAACAGAAATACTTGTACCAAATGGAGGTTTTCCCTTGGATTAAAACAGGATTAATTCCATGTCCACATATCACCTGAAATCATTTTAAGAACCACCTAAGATCATGGCTTTGCACGCATCTCACATTCTGGGAAGCACAATGACAAACAGCTGAGACTGGGCCTTAGCGATTGCCATGGGACACAGTGTCTCCGAAAGGAAGGCTATTCTCCCAGAAAGTTCTGGGCTCTAGCCATGCTGTCACCAGGGCTCCCATTTGAGTTCCTTTTCACTTGTAGTCCCCTCTATCTGAAAGCTTTTCCTCCAGGCATCCACTGTGTTGAAGAATTCAGGTCTCTGCTGAATGTTCTCCCATCAAAGCAGCTTCCTCTGACCACCCCGTATACTGCGGAAAGCCCCTCCTCGCCACCCCGCATGCTGTGCTTCTTCAAAGCACTCTCAACCTGATGTATTGTTTATTCACTTGCTTGTTGTCTGTCCCCATGAGACCACAGAACAGTAGAAGGCCAGAAGAGCGGGGGCTTTGTTTACTATAGTACCACTAGCAACCAATGTCTGGTACTGGTCAAGACAAACATTTGCCAGATGAATGAATGGATCTTCTCAGTTGATCTGGAGAGCCTTCCTGTGTCTTTATTAACTAGTGCCTGGCACTTACTTAGTCCTCAAGAAGTGTATGATAATCGTGCTGGAGACACACAGAAACTTGGGCTCACTGTAGACTCTGCCTTTAGCAAGAGGAGGAGTCTTGCTCTGAATGCTGACACAGCACACCCACCCTAGGACACAGGATGCCACAAAGTGAACTCTACTCAGCCACGGAGGAAGGGTCTGGACAGACCATGAGTCTGACGAACTAAGATCAACACTGAACTTACCATGCCCAGGTTGTGGTTTAGTCACTAAACTGTGTCTGACTCTTGCAACCCCATGGACTGCAGCCCACCAGTTTCCTCTGTCCATGGGATTTTCCAGGCAAGAATACTGGAGTGGGTTGTCATTTCCTTCTCCAGGGAATCTTCCAGACCCAGGGATCGAACCAGGGTGTTCTGCACTGCAGGTGGATTCCTGCATTGCAGGCGATTCTTTACCAAATGAGCTATGAGGGGAGCCCCAGAGTAGGTATGAATTCATGGTATGATTCAAAAATCCCACCCTAGAAATCTCTCTAATAAACCTATTACAATACCTACAGGTTTTTTTCTTCCTTTATTGCTCAGTAACTTCAGGTGTATCCAAGTATACATCTGACAGCCTGAGTATATCCCGAAACAGTGGCTGGTGTGGTTCTGCGTGGTCACACAAGGCTAGCTCCAAAAGGGACAGGCTGAGACTCTGGGGTAGAGGGGAAATAAGCCAGCCCTACATCCTGCTCTGGTGAAGGCAGCCACACAGTCCGGGGCAAGGATCCATGGTGAGAATCAGCTCAGGCAAAGTTACAACAAATGTCAGCCCCAGGACAGCTACTCCAGCAGGCATCCGATGCTAACACAGGAGGCATGAGCTGCATTCCGCGGTATCTGTCCTTCATCCTTGCTGGTGGCTAAGAGACTATAAAAGCAGAAATTTAGCCCAATGAGGAAGGAAGGAAAAAAAAAAAAAAAACTCTTGAGCCTGAAAAGGACTGGAATTAAAAGAAGAGTTGCCAGGCTGACTGTTAAGTGGGAATCACGGCAGAGACCCAGTCCCACAGCCGGGGCCAGCATGGTAGAACAGGGAGCCCTTGGGCCCAGAAGTCCCTCCCACCATGACTTAAGGCTAAGTCCCACCAGCTGGTGAGACCAGCCTGCTGACAAACCTCCTTTCCAGATCCAGATTAGCTCAGGCACCAGCATGAGCTTGTCAGCCTAAGCAGGGGCCCATGAGTAGTGGGCAGCCAGACAGGCAAGCACATGCCACGTCTGCCCCGATTCAACACTGTCCTCATCCTCTCAGTGACCTGCCAGGAGCCCAGGGAGAACTGCCAGCTGATCCAGCATCTACTGTGTGACCTTGGCCAGTAAGGGACACATTGTGAAGCTTCCTTCCATGGTGCCAAAATGGATTAAGTCATTTTATCACCAGAATTCCTCTTTTAAAACATAAAAGTCTTTATAAGGTAAGAAAAACAAGAAGTCAATTATCCATTAATGTGTTGGGCTTTTTTAAAAATATACAATAACAGAAATAGGGATACTCGTTATCTAGGCATATTCTGAGACAATCAAAGATTTAAAGTATTTTCTTCGGTGTTTGCTTTTTTGATTTTATGTTTTGGGATTTCCTGGGGGCACAGTTTAGAAGAACAGAGAGGATCAAGATACAACTTGATTCTTTTCTAAAAAATGACACCCAGTAAATCAATTAAAAGCAACTAACTAGAACTAATCACCAAATATGGCCTTTGAAGTAGCTCAAAGTTTACAAGTGAAACACACAAATTAACCAGACAAACAAAAGGAAAACCAAGAACCAAACAAGAAGGCCAAAACAAGAAAACTTTTCATAAAATGAAATCAGTTCATTCAGAAGGTAAATCAGGATTGACCTTTTGGCCAAAGAGAAAGCCATTTCTCCCCATTTGTTTTCAAAGCCTCCCAAGAGGAGACCACCAAGCCTATACAGATTAATAATTGCAACCAAAATGAGTAAGAAGAGATTCATGTATACACACACATACACATAAGCACCACATTTTCCTACATTCCAATTCCTCAAAATTCAAACATGCTTTTTAAAAAATTTAAATGGACTATTTAAAAGCTTATTAAAATTACTCCATTATAACACCGAAGAAGCACAGGGATCCTGGGAAATAGGCCTCTGGGTCCATTTGCAAGTTTTACAGGGACATTAAACTGAAGGCATTTCAAGTCTAGTACTCTTCATAGAATGTTTTTAAATAGGTTTCCAATTGAGTCCTAATTTAATTTTATAATTAAAATACTGCCATCAAATTAATTAACTTAAAAACTTAAGATTTAAGGTCTCAAATGAAGAAGGCTGTTAACTAACAACTCCTTTAAAGTTTATCATTTCCTCCATGCCTTACATACATAGATAGTATGTTGATTTTAAAAGTGATTTTTATAAGGTGGAAAATTACAAAGTGAAGAATGGAATGATAAACTCGAAATTCAGGGTTTAGTAGTGAGTGGAAGCTGGGGATGAGCTAAGGTTGGGAGGACATCCAGGGGTCCACAAAGGCCATGCAATAATTTTTAACTGAGTGACAGGGATATGGGTGTCCACTTTACCATTATTCTTCATACTTTATTATATTTTGTAACCTTACTTAAAAATATTCAATAATTAACAAAAACCATTTAAAAAGTGAGTCTGTGTAATCGCCACTGTGGGAGGTACACAGAACAGTACATAAACCAAACTGTCTCTTCAGCATATTTTCTTCAATAGCAGTGTCATTCAACAAGAAGTAAAACAATGAAGAGGACTTCATTTGTGCAGCAGCCAACCTATTGTTCCATCTGACCACTTCCACAGAATTAACAAATTAATGTTATTTTCCAAACTTCGATTTTTTTTCCCACTCTGATTCATACTGCTCACTTAAAAAAAAAAAAAACCAACAACCCTTTTTCTTCAACATCTCTGTAACTTTCACATTTAATAAAAGAATAATTTCAATTTTTATTGTTCTTTGAATGAACTGAAAATGAAAATGTGGTCACACCTCTTTGAACAACATACAAAAGTACTATTTACAACACCCACAATGATTATGAAATTAAATTAAATATTTTGGTAGTAATTAGCTTTCAGTTTGCCTGTTTTGTTGTTTCCAATTATGTATTGCCAAGAGGAACCTCGAAGTCAAATACCATTTATCATGGACTCCCTAACATTTCTTTTACCATTTCCCCACTTCTTTGTTATTTATTCTGCTTTCAATCAAGTGGTAGAAACATCTTAGCTACTTCAGTTTGACTCTGTTCACATACCTGGAGTATTTTGTAAGGATAATCCAATTTGAAAACTGAAATATTCAATTCAATTGAATGAAATGAAAATATTTTTGCTTTTCCAACAGGGGTTTTATAAGGCCTTCCTATGCCAACCAGTTATCTCATACAGATTAAATATTCAGACATATGTCATTAATAAAAACAGAAGAATTAATCAGTATTACTTAACACATGTGGTCTGGAAAATCTTTCAAACTATGAGGACCATGCAGCAAAAATAACAAAGTGAAGTGAAAGTTGCTCAGTCGTGTCCAACTCTTTGAGACCCCATGGACTATACAGTCCATGGACTTCTCCAGGCCAGAATAATGGAGTGGGTAGCCTTTCCCTTCTCCAGGAATTCTTCCCAACCCAGGGATTGAACCCAGGTCTCCCGCATTGCAGGTGGATTCTTTACCAGCTAAGCCACAAGTGGTCTTTTTGTTACTAGTATTTTTTTTTTAACCAGTTATATTGTTGTTTAAAAAACAGCAACAACAAATTCTGGGAACCTCTAAGTTGGAGTAGTTCTAACTATCATTGCTGTAGAAACCTTAGCTTTCTTTTTTCCTTCTTTTTTTTTTTTTTTTTTTTGCCAGTTCACTTCTCTGCTCCTCAGTCTCTGCAGAAAGGAGAAGACAGGGAGGTGTCAAGCATGAACAAGTGTTTCCTATCACATCTCTTCCTGCTACAAGCCAGGCTGATAAGACTAGGACTGTTTCTCTTTTCCATAGCTTCCAACTTTCCTTAAAATTAAAATAAGACACCCCCTGCCCACCCCCAAAAACTGCTGTCCTTATAAAATTAAATACTCTGGGTGTTTGAACAAAGCCAAACTAAAAAGGATGCCTCTAAATCAATAGCCTTTAAAAACAAACTAAGCCAGCCTTCCAAATAATTCCCATTGGCCATGCAGGACAGCCCAGGGAACAGGTGCAAGGCATGCCTTCCTCGAGGCTGTCTCCTTCATGAGTCTGACCTTTTCCAGCCAGCCGCTCTGGCACCCCACGAATCAGTTATCAGGAAGCCTAAAGCCTGCTTTCCCATCTACACTTTCTAAATGGCTCCCGATGCCAAGGACTAAGATACGACCCGGCTCTCTGATGAGAGCATGCCTCCCAAGTGACCTGCCAACTTTCCCTGGAAGTATTTCTAAATGTATCCTCTGAGTTCCCTCCTCACCCTCTCCCTCATGGGCCGTTCCTCCCTCCTTCCCTGCACTTCATAATTCCATCTCCTCATCTGGTCCCTCCAACAGCATGTGCCTTCAGACCAAACTCTTTACTTACTTTCAGGATCCACCGACCTCCACCCAGACTAAAATCTCAACTTCAAATCCAAAGGGCATAGTTCCAACAATTTTGGAGCTGCCCTGGAGTGAACTTTTTGAGGCCTACCTGCAGGCAGTTCAACCACGGCTTCCTCTCTTGCCTTCTCCAGCTTCTCCCTCACCCAAGGGAATTCCTGCAGGGAATCTAGGAATGCATCGAAGGCTTTAGGACCTCTGGAAGGTAGGATATCCAGCAGTAGCATTGTTTTCCGGAGGCCTGTGGCTTGAGCTTTAATTTCTTGAACATGGCTTTCCGTCAAGACCCCTTCCTGATAAAGATACTGGAGGACTAGCCCCTCCACCAGTACCTCTGCACCCAAATCCAGGCGAAGGGAGCGAAGCACTTGCTTGTCTCTAGCCTCCATTTCCCCCTGGGGAGAGACAAAATGGTAACTCAGATCACAGGAAGTCTGATGAGCCCCTAAAGATGGTGTCTTACAACGCAAGCTCCTTAAGGTCATGGACATCTTTGAACCTGAGCAAAGTGCCAGACCACAGTGGCTGTTAAGCCAAGCTGAATTAATTTTGAATGGTTCAGAACATGATGAATAGCACTGAACATGAATCATCCTCTCTGTTTTTCTTTTCTACACAATGGGAACCTAGCTCCATTCCTTGTTCTACAAAGAGATTTGGGGGAAAGTGGATCAGAGACCCTGCTTAAAAAGCAACCTTTATCTAAGGATTACAGAGGAGCATTTCATTCTAAAAAAAACTTGCGAAGAAATAGTGCTTTTATTTTAACATTGACGTCATCAGAGATCTCCACCACGGAAGAAACGGCCTAGGCGCACACAAGTGCCCTTTAGACCATGTGCTTTTGCAGAACCTGAACAATGGGAGTGGGGCCAGGAACCGGCAGGTACCAGTAAGTTTAAGGGTCATTTTCCCTAAGAGAAAAGGGCTATACACCACTGCCTTCAAGGAAAACATGAAGCGTTCATGCCCTGTTTGCGGTATATATCTTGTATCTGCAGTCACGGGTGCCAGCCCTTCTCTGGAAGAATTTCGAATCTCCATCCCAACGCTGTCAGGGCCACACGTGTATGGGACATGTAATGTTGTGGGGTTTTTTCCTTTAAAAGACTAAAGACAGAACAAAACACTCCACACGCCATGGAAGGCTTATTTCCAAGACCATGGCACCAGGGAGCAGAGCAATGGCCAGGCGAGCAAGTGGCGGGGAGGGGCCGCGAGGGCGCCAGGTGGGGCTTCGGGACGCACAGCAGGTGCGCGCCGAGGCCCTGAGAGGCGGCGGGCGCGCGGGGGGCGTGCGCCGCGGCTGCCCCGCCCGCGGGGGGCTTCTCGTCCTCCCCTTCCTCACCAGCGGAAGCTCTGTGGGGTTAGCCGCGGGGAGAACGACGAAAGATTTCCGGGAAACCTGACCCGCTAAAAAAGGGTGCTGGGAATGACTTGCAGGAACGACCGAAGGGAGACCGGCCCGGGCACCCCCACCGCCACCCCAACCCTGCCGGCTCCGCAACGCCGAGAGGAAGGGAGCGAGCCTGGGAGCCGCACAGGGACCAGGCCGCAGACGCCCCGGCGCGGGGTCCTTAAGGAAAGATGGATAGGGGGTTGCCAGTTTCCTGTTACTTACGTCTGCAAACACGTATCTTAGGGGAAAAAAATACCCTGCCACCGGAATCCAAACTGTCAGGGAACCTGTACCATAAGCACCATCTTTGTTGAAGGCAAAGAATCCCAGAACAGGAAGTCACGACTCCATCTTTGTTAAGGGCAAGCACAGGAAGTACTGCGGTCATCTTTATTGGTGGCCCAGGATGAAGCCTTTTCTGCCATGTTTGCTGTGGGTAAATAAAAGAACCACCTGGAGGTAGAAAATAGCATCATCTAGGGGGTTATCTAAAGAAAGGAGTAATTGGGGATAATTGCATTTTAACGCATTATCTCCACCCGGGTCTTGCACTCAATTGACAGATAGTTGGGCCTCAAAAGTCGTCTTATCAGGGAGGCCTTCCAGGACCACTTACTCAAAGCATCAGTTTCGACCACCAAACTGTTTAAAATTCCAACAGTCACCTCCTCATCCCTTTAGTTCTAGCTTTGTTTTTATCTGGAGTATGTGTTATTATCTTACTAAAACTTTTACTTAATCATTTATTTATAATCTACTCCCCTGCCCCCGAATTCAACCCCCACCAAATATAAGATAATTCCTTTATATCATAGGAGTACTGCCCACAAAAAGTATACAAGTCAGTCAGGATTCCATTACAGCAATCCTAGAAAGAAAGGGGTTTGTCATGAGGAACTGGGGACAATAACTGTCATTAGAAGGACTTCTCTGTAGCTCAAAACAGTAAAGAATCTGCCTGCAACACAAGAGACCAGGGTTCAATCCCTGGATCGGGAAAATCCTCTGGAGAAGGGAATGGCAATCCACTCCAGTATTCTTGCCTGGAGAATTCCATGGACAGAGAAGCCTCGCGGGCTACAGTTTGTGGGGTCACAAAGAGTCGGGCACGCCTGAGTGACTGTCATTAGAAGGGGCTTCCCAGGTGGCACTGGTGATAAAGAACTCACCTGCCAAATGCAGGAGAGATAAGAGACGGGTTCCATCCCTGGGTCAGGAAGATCCCCCAGAGAAGGACATGGCAACCCACTCCAGCATTCTTATTTGGAGAATGCCATGGACAGAGGAGCCTGGCAGGCTAGAGTACATAGGGTCGCAAAAAGTCTGACAGGACTGAAGTGTCTTAGCACACACACACGCACACACAATCATCAGAAAGGCTGGAGAAGGTCTTGGCATCTAAGATTGAGTCCCTAAACAATACTGCCAAACTGGAACATGGAGTTTAAATCAATCAGTCCTGTAATGAGAAAGGCAAGAAACCCCCACCCCAGAGCCCTATCCTCTTCTCAACAATGATGGAGCAAGTAACTGACCATCAGTGGAAATGTAAACCTCCCTCCTCAAAACATTCTAATCTTGTAACCAGTTTAGAGTATTACTATACCATTTTACTATGCCAGTGACAATACTTTTACATCCAGTGGCAAGTGTTATTATTACAATTAGCATTTTACATATGTGAGGACTATGGAATCAAAGTGGTCAAATGTCTTAACCAAAATTTCACAGCCAGCAAAACCTGAATAGGTTTTGAATAGCAAAACCTGAATTCTAACCAGGTCCTTCTGATATCATGCTCTTTCCAGTACACAATATACTACACACCCCTACATGGTGAAAAGTCTACTGTTCTAATGACAACCGAAATATTATAAGTCATTCTGGTGCCGCCTCCTACTCTTGACACTCTTGAGTTTCAGGTGCCCTCTTCACTCTCCCCTCTTCTTTCACTCTGGAATTTCTGTCCTTTCCTGGGGTGTGTTAACTCTATTCTCTGTGTTCATCCAGTTAAGGTTCAGACCTCTTGTGACAGTGCCAGTAGCTGAGATTATTGACTTTGTGGGGAGGGAAAAAAATGTATTTTTTCCAACTCTAAACTTTGATAATTTTCAAACATATAGCCAAGTTGAAATAAATAAGATAAAAAAACACCCATAATAAATGCCTATTTTAAAAACACTTCTTAATGACTCGTATTTGGAAAGGCTGAGATCTCCTAGGAAAGAGAAGGAAACACTGCTGATGACAACTGGAGGAAGTAGAAGGCCAACAGTGGCTCTCATGAGAGCTCACAGAAGAGAACAGAGAGACTTCATGAGAAAAGTTAGCGCAGGAGCCAAGGTACATGGGATCTTTACGGTAAACAGCCTGAGAGGTTGGCTATTAAGGGTCTCACCTATATATGTAGGGGAAACCACTGACCATCAGATTCCCCTTCCAATGGAAAACTGAAGTAAGAATCCATGCTGCCTCCTAAGAGACCAGGCTGGCTCTCTGATTAGACTAGCCGGCTACTATTAGTCAGCTTGTTGGAGGACGACCACCCCACCCAAGCATACAATGATAGTCTGAACAGCACAGCAAAGGTTCAGCTTCCCTTTTATAAATATCCAAGGCCAGCAGGAATCAAACACAGATCAGAATCACTATCACAGGTGGTTACTCTTCCATTCTCATCTTGTCCCCCTCTGTAGGCTGGAATCGTGCCCCCACAGAGGATTAAGCACCTGTTACTCAGTGGTAACAAATCTATTTTCAGGAAGGACAGCAATTTTCCTTTTTCTTGGTCCCCTACATGCTTGCTTATGTCAAGACACCCATTGTGAGTTTGCCAGTGAAAGTCAAAAAGAACAAGTATCATATTCTTCTTTCAGTTTGGTCTTTGGTTTTGCAAACTCCAAAACAAAAATCAAAGGAGTTGGATATTTTTGGTTCTTCCTGTTTCATAAATGTGGATATTAAGCCACAGAGGAAGACAGATTCTTTTCAAGCACATGTGAAACAGTTACAAAAATAGGTCATGAATTAATTCACAAGGAATTCATTTCCATTTTACAATAAAATTGGTAATTTTAACAAAAGTATATCTTCTTTTGTTACATTTATAACTGTTTTAATTGTTTATAATTGTTATAACTGTTATAATTGTCACAATTATAACATTTATAACTGTTACATTATAAATGTAAGTATATACAATTTTTGTCAGTTACACCTCAGAAAAGCTAGAGACAAAAAAAAAATCACACACTTCTAAACCAACAGAGTATAGAAAGAAAGAAAAAAAATTGTAGAGCAGAAAAAACAGGTATATACCCCCTAAACTAGGTGATCAGGTTAACATCAGAAACGTCTTATTGAAAAAACAAAAACTCTAATTTAAAAATATACATGCATCCTAATATTCACGGCAGCACTATCTACAATAGCCAAGACCTAGAAGCAACCTAAGTGTCCATCAACTGATGAATGGATAAAGAAGATGTAGTAAACACACACACACACACACACAATGGAATACTCCTTAGCCATAAAAAGATAGCAAAGGGCTTGCTCATCATCAGGAAGATATGAAGACTTCTGGACTAAATTCTTGTTCTCATTTCTTTATTATTTCCTTGATGTGCGACTATAATCCTGGGTAGCCTCCCTTCCTTATACCCCAAAATGATAAAAACAGAATTTGCCAAAGGAAATACAAGTATCTATGCCAAAACTACACTTGGAATACACAGCCACACTATCCCCTCTTCCTGTATAACTCTTAATTATTATGCTGTAGTTAATATTATCTGAATCATCTGCACTAGTTAATTTTTCTTTTATTAAATTATGATTTCTAATGATTCCTTCAGTTCTCTGATACCTCATGGTTGGATGGCATCACCAACTCAATGAACATGAGTTTGAGCAAGCTCTGGGAGTTGGTGATGGACAGGGAGGCCTAGAGTGCTGCGGTCCATGGGGTGGCAAAGAGTCAGTCATGACTTGAGCAACTGAACTGAACTGAACTGAAATATTGCTTAAAAATCCTAGGATTGTTCACAAAAACCTAAACTGCAAACTTTTATGAGAGCCAATGGACTTCCCTGGTGGTTCAATGGTTAAGAATCTCCCTGCCCACCTCCTGGAGTAATGGAAATAAAATCAAAAATAAGTAAATGGGACCTAATTAAACTTAAAATCTTTTGCACAGCAAAGAAAATAATAAACAAGATTAAAAGACAACCCTCAGAATGGGAGAAAATAATTGCAAACAAAACAACTGACAAAGGATTAATCTCCAAAATATATAAGCAGTCATATAGCTCACTATCAGAAAAACAAACAGCCCTATCAAAAAAATGGGCAGAGGACCTAAACAGACATTTCTCCAAAGAGACATACAGATAGATGGCGAATATACAGTGAAAATATGCTCAATATCACTAATTTTTAGAGAAATGCAAATCAAGACTACAATGAGGTATCACCTCACACTAGTCAGAATGGCCATCATCAAAAAATCTACTAAACTGATACAGCCATTATGGAGAACAACATGGAGATTCCTTTAAAAAACTAGGAATAAATCTCCTATATGCTTAGTCTCTAAATCTTGTGCAATTCTTTGCAACCCCATGGACTGTAACCCACCAGGCTCCTCTGTCCATGAGGATTCTCCAGGCGAGAATACTGGAGTGGGTTGCCATGCCCTTCTCCAGGGGATCTTCCCAACCAAGGGATCAAACCCAGGTCTCCCACATTGCAGGTGGATTCTTTGCCATCTGAGCCACCAGGGAAATGATGCAGCAGTTCCACTATTGGGCACATACCCTGGAGAAAGTCGCAATTCTAAAAGACACATGTACCCCAATGTTCACTGCAGCACTATTTACAATAGCCAGGACATGGAAGCAACCTAGATGTCCATCTACAGATGAATGGATAAAGAAGATGTAGCACATATAGACTCAGCCATAAAAAGAATGAAGAATGAATTGAGTCAGTTTCAGTGAGGTGGATGAACCTAGAACCTGTTATATAGAGTGAAGTAAGTCAGAAAAAGAAAAACAAATATTGTATATTAATGCATTCTTATGGAAACTAGAAAAATGGTATTAATGAACCTATTTTCTTAGATGGAATGGTGACACAGATGTAGAGAATGGGCTTGTGGACATAGTCAGGGAAGGAGATTGGGACCCATGGAGAAAGTAGCATCAACATATACACACTATCATGTGTAAAATAGACAGCTAATGAGAAGTCACTATATAACACAGGGAGCCCAGCCTGGTGCTCTGTGATGACCTAGGATGTGGGGAGGGGAAAGAGACTCAAGAGAGAGGGGATACAAGTATAATTATAGCTCATTCATGTTGTACAGCAAAAACCAACACAACATTGTAAAGCACGTATCTGCCAACTGACACAGGAAACATGGGCTTGATCCCTGGTCCACGAAGATTCTACATGCCACAAAGCAACTAAACCCATGCTCCGCAATGCCACAACTATGGAGCTTGCATGTTAGAGTCAGCAGACCGCAACTACTGAAACGTCACTCCACAACTACTGAAGCCCACATGCCCTAGAACCTGTGCTCTGCAACAAGAGAAGTCACCACAATGAGACGCTCACACACAACAACTAGAGCATATCTCCTGCACACCACAACTAGAGAACGGGAGAAAACGGTGCAGCAATGAAGACCTAGAGCAGCCAAAAACAAAAACAAATAAATAAATATAAAAAAATAAAAGAACCAAATACGTTGTTATCCAAATTACTGTATACTAATTTCATATCTCAACAACATTTCTAAATACCTAAAATGTCATGTTACAAGTTTTTATACTGCTTGATAATACTAGGACACAACAATTTATCAAAATTTGACAGCAGTTGGTTTTTACTGAGCATGTGCTAAAATCATCTAGGGTATTTAGACTGAAAGAGAGATATGATCTCTGTCTTTTAGAGCTTAGAGTCTAGGTCAGTTCAGTTCAGTCACTCAGTCGTGTCCAACTCTTTGCAACCCCATGGACTGCAGCATGCCAGTCCTGCCTAACTATCACCAACTCCCGGAGTTCACTCAAATTCACTTCCATTGAGTTGGTGATGCCATCCAATTATCTCATCCTCTATCATACCCCTCTCTCCCGGCCTTCAATCTTTCCCAGCATCAGGGTCTTTTCAAATGAGTCTGTTCTTAGCATCAGATGGCCAAAGTATTGGAGCAGCTTCACATTCAGTCTTTCCAATGAATATTCAGAACTGATTTCCTTTAGGATGGACTGGTTGGATCTCCTTGCAGTCCAAGGGACTCTTTAAGAGTCTTCTCCAACACCACAGTTCAAAAGTATCAATTCTTCAGTGATCACCTTTCTTTATATTGCAACTCTCACATCCATACATGACTACTGGAAAAACCATACCTTTGACTAGACAGACCTTTGTTGGCAAAGTAATGTCTCTGGTTTTTAATATGCTGTCTAGGTTGGTTACAACTTTTCTTCCAAGGAGCAAGCATCTTTTAATTTCATGGCTGAAATCACCATGTGCAGTGATTTTGGAGCCCCAAAAAATAAAGTCTGTCACTGTTTTCATTGTTTCCCCATCTATTTACCATGAAGTGATGGGACCAGATGCCATGATCTTTGTTTTCTGAATGTTGAGCTTTAAGCCAATGAAAAGAGCCTCATTTTCATCAAGAGGCTCTTTAGTTCTTCTTCACTTTCTGCCATAAGGGTGGTATCATCTGCATATCTGAGGTTACTGATATTTCTCCCAGCAATCTTGATCCAGCTTGTGCTTCATTCAGCCCAGCATTTCTCATGATGTACTCTGCATATAAGTTAAATAAGCAGGGTGACAATATACGGCCTTGACATACTCCTTTCCCTATTTGGAACCAATCTGTTGTTCCATGTCCAGGTCTAACTGTTGCTTCCTGACCCGCATACAGATTTCTCAAGAGGCAGGTCAAGTGCTCTGGTATTCCCATCCTTTTAAGAATGTTTCACAGTTAGCTGTGATCCATGCAGTCAAAGGCTCTGGCATAGTCAATAAAACAGAAGTAGATGTTTTTTGGAACTCTCTTGCTTTTTTGATGATCCCACAGATGTTGGTAATTTGATCTCTGGTTCCTCTGCCTTTTCTAAATCCAGCTTGAACATCTGGAAGTTCATGGTTCACGTACTGTTGAATCCTGGCTTGGAGAATTTTGAACATTACTTTGCTAGCATGTGAGGTGAGTGCTACTGTGTGGTAGTTTGAGCATTATTGGGCATTACCTTTCTTTGGGATTGGAATGAAAACTGACCTTTTCCAGTCCTGTGGCCACTGCTGAGTTTTCCAAATTTGCTGACATACTGAGTGCAGCACTTTCACAGCATCATCTTTAGAATTTGAAATAGCTCAACTGGAATTCTATCACCTCCACTAGCTTTGTTCGTAGTGATGCTTCCTAAGGCCCACTTGACTTCACATTCCAGGATGTCTGGCTCTGGGTGAGTGATCACACCATCATGATTATCTGGGTCATGAGATCTTTTTTGTATAATTCTTCTGTGTATTCTTGCCACCTCTTCTTAATATCTTCTGCTTCTGTTAGGTCCATACCATTTCTGTCCTTTATTGTGCCATCTTTGCCTGAAATGTTCCCTTGGTATCTCTAATTTTCTTGAAGAGATCTCTAGTCTTTCCCATTCTGTTGTTTTCCTCTATTTCTTTGCACTGATCACTGAGGAAGGCTTTATTTCTTCTTGCTATTCTTTGGAACTCTGTATTCCAATGGGTATATCTTTCCTTTTCTCCTTTGCCTTTAGTTTCTCTTCTTTTCTCAGCAATTTGTAAGGCCTCCTCAGACAACCATTTTGCCTTTTCGCCTTTCTTTTTCCTGAGGATGGTCTTGACCTCTGCCTCCTGTACAATATCATGAACCTCCATCCATAGTTCTTCAGGCACTCTGTCTATGTCTATCAGATCTAATCCCTTGAATCTATTTGTCACTTCCACTGTATAATCATAAGTAATTTGATTTAGGTCATACCTGAATGGTCTAGTGGCTTTCCCTACTTTCTTCAATTTAAGCCTGAATTTGGCAATAAGGAGTTCATGATCTGAGCTATAGTGAAGCTCCTGGTCTTGTTTAGAGTCTAGAGAAGGAAACAAACATAAACAAGGAAACAAATAAAAATAATTATAAATTGTTGTAAGTGCAATAATGAAAGAGTGCTTTGATAAGAGAAAACAGGCTAGGGGGGCAGCAGAGGGGCACTAATTTCAATAGACTCTTCAGAGAAAGCCTCTTTGAGGAGGTGACCTCTCTTATTTTGCTTCCAAGAAAAAAACTCACAGTAGTTATAAAACTGTACTATAGACATTTGAAAGACGGATAAGAAACCAGTTAAGAATTTAAGATATTAACATATCCAAAGATACTAGGACTTGCTAAAATAAGTTCTTAGTTTCCTGGCATTCACAATAAACTAGAGAGCCTGTTGTGTTGTATAGTTCCCATCCCCAGAAGAATGAAAACATACTGAGTCATATGAAGAAACTAGTATGTCTCTGACACTGGTGTCAGGTAGGAATTTATCATACGATTCTTTATATAAGGAGCATCAGATAAACCAATAAACTGTGATTTTCCCGTGTTGTTTTGTAGAAGACCCCCCAATTTTTTTCAAATGTACATTATCAGTATTGACCCAATATAAAGCCCAAGATAATACAGTCTAGGTGCTGACTTTCTGGTGATGTAACCAAAGGCAGCAACTATAAGTGACTCGTACATGGATCCCACTTAGACCTTCTTAAGTACTATCTGGGGCTTTCCTAATAGCTCAGCTGGTGAAGAATCCACCTGCAATGGAGAAGACCTGGGTTCAATCCCTGGGTTGGGAAGATCCCCTGGAGGAGGGCATGGCAACCCATTCCAGTATTCTTTCCTGGAGAATCCCATGGACAGAGGAGCCTAGTGGGCTACAGTCCGTGGGGTCGCAATGAGTTGAACATGACTGAGCGACAACACTTTCAGACTTTCTTTCACTTTTCAAGTACTAGCTAATGACAGAACCTAAGTATTCTACATGGCAAGAATTTTCTCTCTGCTGGATATCTACAGGGATGACATCACATATCATTGATGGAAGAGGAATCCATACACTTCAGATAGTAGACATAAAAGGATTTTTAACATTTTGTAATGAACACTATAGTAGCTAACCTTCCATTCTTGTTCAAGCAAAGTGACATAGAAGTGATCTATGCTGTTACCAGGGAAAAGGGTCAAAATGTTTCTCAGTGAAAAATGACAAAAGAACATTTGAACCCATTTAAGCATAGAGCCAGTATTTGGCTGAGACCACAAAATGTGATATCCTAAAGCACAAAGGAATTATTTTGACCCCCTCCAAGAGCCTGTGGAGAAGGCAATGGCAACCCACTCTAGTACTCTTGCCTGGAAAATCCCATGGATGGAGAAGCCTGGTAGGCTGCAGTCCATGGGGTCGCCAGGAGTCGGACACGACTGAGTGATTTCACTTTCACTTTTCACTTTCATGCATTGGAGCAGGAAATGGCAACCCACTCCAGTGTTCTTGCCTGGAGAGTCCCAGGGACGAGGGAACCTGGTGGGCTGCCATCTATGGGGTCACACAGAGTCGGACACGACTGAAGCGACTTAGCAGCAGCAGCAGCAGCAGCCAAGAGCCTAAGTATTTCTACTGCCAACTGGCCACCGTGACCACCAAAAGAGGTCACATGGACTTTGTACTGAGAATTACTTTCCAAGCAGAACTACATCATCAGGAGTCTACCAGGATGCTTTATCATTAATGCACTATGTAGTTGAATGAATTAAGCTTTTATCTGGATTTATTTAATAAAGTCCATTTAGAGAATAGACAGTGACTACCAAATATAATGATTGTTTCAACATAATTGATGCCAGGCTGTTCTTCCTGATAACACTCCTCCAAAAGGTTCATCTGCATCTTAATAAAGCAAATATAACCATTAGTCAGAAGAAGAATACAACCACAATTCAGAAGAGAGTACTTCCCTTAGTGGGCCTGCATCCACTCCATCCACTAGCTACATAGGAAGTATAGAATTCTGGACAAACTAGAACTGCTCTTCAGGGAAACTGTTTGATTTCATAGGGAAAAGGGATCATACATTACAAATGCTGATGGATTCTGGCTATCTCTTCTCCGCAGATAATGGGAATGTGAATGCTGTGATGCTTGGAGTACCAGTCAACTACCTATGAGATGAGCTGAAACAAGCTTCTCTCCACCGAGGGACAGTCTCCCATTGACCAGCCAAGTAGAAGGGAGGGGAGAAGACAAAATTATAGACGGTGCCCTACCTCACCAAATTCTTTTGGCCCACAAATATTTCTCCTAATGGCCTAAGAACATCAGATACACAAAAAGAAAAGGAAACATACTGTCCTTAACTACTTTTGGGTGATTTGTTCTCCTTTTGAGTGGCAGTTTTAGACTGTCTTCTCTTAGAGAGTTAATTTTCCATTTCTGTGGTCTCTCCTCAAATCATCAAGTACTATATACACAGCATGTGCTCAGTCAATAAGTTTGACTAACAACATGACTATTGTATTGGTCTCTTTTTACACATAGAACGTAATATGGTACTTGCAGTAGGCGCTCAAAAATATGGGTCAGATGAATGCATGGAAGACCAACGTATTACAACCACACTTCTTTTTGGTCTCCACTTATGTACACTAAAGAATGTGAAGCCAAAATGGATTAAAGACCTAAATGTAAGGGTGGCTACTATAAAACTCTTCAAGGAAAACATAGGCAGAACACTCTTTGACATAAAGCCCAGCAAGGTCTTTTTCGATCTACCTCCTAGAGCAATGAAAATGAAAACAAAAATAAACAAATGGGATTTTATTACAGTTAAAAGCTTTTGTACAGCAAAGGAAACCATAAGCAAAAATGAAAAGACAACCCTCAGAATGACAGAAAATATTTGCAGATAAAGCAACTGACAGGGAATTACTCTCCAAAATATATAAACAGCTCATGCAGCTCAATATCAAAACCACAAACAACCCAATCAAAAAAATGGGCAGAAGATCTAAACAGACATTTCTCCAAAGAAGACATACAGATGGCCAAAAATGCACATTAAAAGATGCTCAGCAACACTCATTATCAGAGAAATGAAAATCAAACTACAATGAGATATCACCTCACACCGGCGAGAATGACCATCAACATATCTACAAACAATAAATGCTGGAGAGGATGTGGAGAAAAACGAACCCTCCTACACTGTTGGTAGGAATATAAATTGGTACAGTGACTAGTGGGAACAGTGTGGAGGTTCCTTAAAAAACTAAAACTAGAGCTACCAGCAATCTCGCTCCTGGGCATATATCCAGAGAAAACCATAATTCAAAAAGATACATACACCTCAATGTTCACTGTAGCTCTATTTACAACAGCCAGGACAACAGAAGCAACCTAAATGTTTGATGACAGAGGACTAGGTAAAGAAGATGTGGTACATGTATACAGTGGAATATTACTCGGCCATAAAAAAGAATGAAATATTGCCAATTACGGCAATGTGGATGAACCTAGAGATTGTCATACTGAGTGAAAAAAGTCAGGCAGAGAAAGACAAATTCCACATGATATTCCGTATATGTGGAATCTAAAAAAAGAGTACAAATGAACTTATCTACAAAACAGAAATAGAGTTACAGATATAGAAAACAAATTTATGGTTACTAAGGGGTAAGGGGGGGATGGATAAACTGAGAAATTGGAATTGACATATATACATTACTATATATAAAATAGATAATTAATAAGGACCCACTGTAGAGCACAGAGAACTCTACTCAATACCATGTAATGGACTATACAGGAAAAGAATCTAAAAAAAGAGTGGATGTACGTGTATGTGTAACTGATTTACTTTTCTGTATACTTGAAATTAACACAACGTTATAAATCAACTACACACCAACAAAAAAAAATTTTAAAGAATGTAAGAAAATTAAAAATTCCTATCAATAAATTTTTATGTAGCAGATTCTATAAGGGTTATATGTTATTACTATAAGGTTTTATTATGAGTCATAGCACCTGAAATTTTAAGAATGCTCCAGAATTTTTTCTCTTTTCTAACTGTACTCTTTCCCCTAAGTGCTCTCAACCAACCCACTCCACTAAATGTTATCTAAAGGTAAAAATATCTCCCAAATAGTTAGCTCTGTCCTCGTATATCCAGCTGTCTACTTGACATCTCCACTTAGAGGTCAATGGGCAACTCAAATTTAATCTTTCTAAATTATATTTGTTGTCATACTTCCAATGTCTACAAGAGAATCTGACTCATGCAGGTGCTTAATAAATAGTTGTTGAATTAAGAAGTCAATGAATCAGTTAGCTAATAAGCCTAGAACGCATTTATCCAATTTCCCTCAACTGTTTTAACCTCAACTTTTAAAGCTAACAATTACTGAACATTTACATGGGCCAGAAACTGTGGATATTCTTTACACATACCATTTCTAGCTTTATTCAATCCTTGCACAGCCTTATGAAATACAGCTAGCCAAGTGGCAGAGCCAGAATGCAAATACAAATCAGTCTTATCCCAAAGATCTAAGTCCCAACCTAAGATAGGTTGCCTACTGATAACATGCTCCCTTCGGATGGGTCAGGTTCCCTGTGAACATTCACCTAGGAGAGTAAGATCAGGGCAGCTTAGCCTCAACTTAGAGCTCATGTCCCTCTTCTAGAACGTAACACAGATAATGTTCATTTGGAGGCACAGGGAGATCAAGGCTTGGCTAACATGAGAATGTTCTTCCTATAATGTACATCCTGCAGGCACAGCAAGACATTATCCAAAACAGCATTTGCCAAGTTAGCCAATTATTAAATGTCTGAAACTTATGCAGAACCTATGCAATGATTGTTACATGCTTTCTAAGATTTAAGTCTACAAAGTTAAACGTATTTTTTACTGTACAGAAGGGCTGGGTTCTCGTAAAGGTCAAGTGAGCTAGTGGGTATCTTTCTCTTTGGACACAAACACGAGATATTTTACAGTGTGCATTATTCATACAATCACAAAATTCTGGAAAGGAACTAATAAAGGACCTCTTATTTCACAAAAGTTAAGAAAAAAGAGGCAGCAAGAGGTAAAGTGACTTGTAACTGCAGAGCTAGTTACAAGTGATAAAATGAAATTACATCATTTACTAAATTTAGTTCTCAATATGTATTATAACTGAGCAATGACCCTTTCAGTCATTTTTCTGGAGTTAATATTCATTACTTCCAAAAGTATGCCAAGTTTATGATACTGACTGCACATATTTTTTTCTAGACTTTGTATTTTATTTTATTTAAAAAGTTTCAGGTTATCAATCTCTCATGTAATAAGTGATGGACATCATTCCTCCTTCATGTTCTAGGGAAAAAATAACAAAAAAATTATTACATATTCTTGGTAAGTAAACTCTTCAAAAATTGATTGTCACAACTGCAACTGGTGGAAGGCATTTCTAATTGGCTCCGATTTCAGGAAGAAGTAATTGAAAGCTACCTTAAAATTCTCCTCCATTACATGTGCCTTTTTCCTCTGCAGTTACTTTCTGAATTACAACTATAATTCTCTTCCCAGTCCAAAATGGTCCAACAGTTCAACAGTAGTTCAAGATAATGCACTAATGCCAAACTGAACTTAACTCTTCACAGTCTCCTTTAATGTGCTTCACACAGTTATCCTGATTCTCTAAGTTGTCAAACTTTATACAGCATCAGAATCAAAGTGCTAGGTCCTAACCCCAGAAAGCAAAGTGCTAGGTCCTAACCCCAGAGTCACTGATCCAGTAGTCGTGGATGGGGCTCAAGAATGGGAATTTGCTGTACGACTCAGGGAACTCAAACAGGAGCTCTGTGACAATCTAGAAGGGTGAGATGCAGAGGAACAAGGGAGGGAGGAGACATGGGAATACCTATGGCTGATTCTTGTTGATGTAACCACAAAATTCTGTGATGAAACCACAAAATTCTGTAAATCACTTATCTTTCAATTAAAAAAATAAGGTGAAAAAAAATTTACATTTCTAATGAGTTCCCAGGTGATACTGTCTGGAGATCACTGTTTTAAATTCTATAACAAACACATTTCTATCAAGATTAACCAACACTGAAATTACTTAAGATGGATTTTTATAATCCTGGATTAATTTTAGAACACAAGGAATGATGACATAAAATCCAGATGCCAGATCCATATCTTCCACAAAGATGAATATTCAAAACCTTCTTGCTGAACTCTTTTACTCAGAAAACATAACTGTGGGTTACTGTCAGAGATGGTGGTGGTGGTTTAGTACCTAAGTTGTGTCTGACTCCTGTGACCCCAAGGACTGTAGCCTGCCAGGCTCCTCTGTCCATGGGCTTTCCCAGGCAAGAATACTGGAGTGGATTTTCATTTCCTTCTCTAGGGGATCTTCTCAACCCAGGGATGGAACATGTCTCCTATACTGCAGCAAATGCTTTTACCATTGAGTCACCGAGGAAGCCCTATTATCAGAGACTACCATGAAAATTAGCTATCAACTGCAGATTAGTGCTTTGAAAAATGAGTGTTATTGTTGCAGGGATGACAACACCCTTATGGCAGAAATCGAAGAAGAACTAAAGAGCCTTTTGATAAAAGTGAAAGAGGAGAGTGAAAAAGTTGGCTTAAAACTCAACATTCAGAAAACTAAGATCATGGTATCCGGTTCCATCACTTCATGGCAAATAGATGGGGAAACAGTGGAAACAGTGACAGAATTTATTTTCTTGGGCTCCAAAATCACTGCAGACGGTGACTGCAGCCATAGAATTAAAAGATGCTTGCTCGTTGGAAAAAAATTATGACCAACCTAGACAGCATATTAAAAAGCAGAGACATTACTTTGTCAACAAAGGTCCATCTAGTCAAAGCTATGGTTTTTCCAGTAGTCATGTAGGGATGTGAGAGTTGGACTATAAAGAAAGCTGAGTGCCAAAGAAGTGACACTTTTGAATGGTGATCCTAGAGAAGACTCTTGAGAATCCCTTGGACTGCAAGGAGATCTAATCAGTCCATCCTAAAGGAAATCAGTCCTGAATATTCATTGGGAGGACTGATACTGAAGCTGAAACCCCAACACTTTGGCCACCTGATGTAAAGAGCTGACTCATTTGAAAAGACCCTGATGCTGGGAAAAATTGAAGATGGGAAGAGAAGGGGATGACAAAGGACAAGATGGTTGGATGGCATCACCGACTTGAATGGACATGAGTTTGAGTAGACTTCAGGAGCTGGTGGTGGACAGGGAGGCCTGGCATGCTACAGTCCATGGGGTCGCAGAGTCGGACATGACTGAGCGACTGAACTGAACTGACTGAAGATTCTATTAAGCATTTTCTATTTTGCAATTCATCATACTGAACAAAGAAATTTTACCCCTGTTCCGTCCAGACTTGGCTCTGTTGCTTAGCGATGGGCTACATGAACCTGTACAGTATTGTGTTTTCCTCTTCAAAAAGGGACAGTGTGCCACAGGAACTTTTTAACTTCCCCAGAGTGCTCCCACAGAAAAGGATTAATAATCATTTTGTATTTAATCTAGCAGACAAAAATTCTCAAGATGAGAAGCTTTCTTTTATGATGTTTTAAAATGCACTGTGCTCTTTCTTCAAAGTGAAGCTCTTTGATTCACAATCATTGCAGTAACTTCTGGAGGGATTCATCCTTCTGACAAAGAAGCATCAGTCCATCAATACATATTTTAGACCTCCTCGTCTGTGTTCAGCTGTGGGCTGGGCAAGTGAGAGATTCAAAAGACATGTAAAAGAATATCTGTGGACACATTCTGTATATTGTAAAGGAGCAGGCTCAGACATTAAGATAGTATCTCCTTCATAAGATCAATGATGCATGAGAGATTAACCCAGAAGAAACATTAGCAAACTATACAAGACAGTATGCTATCAACTACTAAATGATGAGGCATTCCACCAAAAGCCTTTTAAGAATTCAGAGAGGGTAGAAGCTAATAATAAGAAGAGCTGGCATTTATCAAGTGGTTGCCTATAGGCACTTCAAATGCATTATCTACTTTAATTGTCGCAACAGTCCTGTGAAGTCAGAATTATTATCATCCTCATTTTCAGATGAGAACACTAAGGCTTAAAGGTTAATTAGCTCGCAAGTAAACAAACCTAGGTCTGGGTTAAGTAAAGGAGAGAGCTTTGTGGAGTGTGGCTACACAGAGACCCAGCCACTACACTGCCCTTTTCCCTGGCATCTCTCTGCGTTATTCATAAACGCAGGGCTTAATTCCAAGCCAGTTCCTCTGAGAAAAGATTTAAGCTCTAATTCATGCCTATAAACCTCTGTGAATGAATACCTGTCCCTTCCAACCTTTCAGCCAACAAGAAGTCTTCTGGGACAGAGTACAGAAGGAGGATTTCTTTTTCTGTATATTATCTTCAAGCAGTGAGTTCTGTAGCATGATACATGATTTGTATAGTAGTAAGCATGTTGATCTACAAAAGCACACCTTGTTTTCATACTAAGCAGAATCACATCTACCTTTCAGATTTGAATCATTCAGCATCTCTATCCAAACAAACTTTCTCCTCAATTGCATTAATAATGCCTGAGCCTATTCTGATGAAACTTTTTAAATTCAGTGGTTCACTGAAGTTTATCTCCAGCACTATCTTGAAGTGTCCCAGACTCTTCAAATAACAGTAGATAATGTCACCCCTGACACTCTGTCCCCATTCTCCACACATACTCAGAAAAACACACAAGACAAGTAGTTGTGATTTCCAGGACGTTTTTGAAATGGAGGCTAGACAGACTGCACCCCCTCACCACCAGACTCGGGGTGAGGGGGTGTTTCAGGGCAAAAGCCAAACTCCAGGCCTGCAGCTGTGTCAATTGCCTTAAACTGTCTCTCAAAGTATTGTTCAAAGTAGAGGGAAAACTGCATAAATGGTTAATATTTAAACTGACTCCTGGGACTTCCCTGGAGACCAAGTGGTTAAGACTCCACATTTCCATTGTGGGGGGTGTGGGTTGATTCCCAGTCATGGAAATAAGATCCTACATGCCACATGGCACAGCCAAAAATAAATAAGTAAAGAAGTAAAATTGAAGATAAACTGATTCCCAAGTCCTGGGCTGGGAAGAGAAGTCCTAGGTCCTAGAACTATTTCTGCCCAAGTCCTGAGGGTTTTTTTGTTGTTGTTAAGTCACTAAGTTGTTTCTGACTTTGCTCATGTCCGTACAGACCCCATGGACGGCAGCACGCCAGGCTTCCCTGTCCTTCACAATCTCCTGGAGTGTGCTCAGACTCATGTCCATTGAGTCAGTGATGCCATCCAACCATCTCATCTTTTGTTGCTCCCTTCTCCTCCTGCCTCCAGTCTTTCCCAGCATCAGGGTCTTTTTAAAGTCTACAAAATGGAAAGAATGGAAAAGAATTTAAAAACTCCAACACTATCCAGCATTGTCCAGGACGTAGTGAAGTACAAACTTTCACACACAGCCAGTGAGAGAGTATATTAGCACAACCTCAATGATGAAAAATTGAAAGCACTTCCTCTAAAGTCAGGAATAAGACAAGGGTGCCCACTCTCACCACTACTATTCAATATAGTTTTGGAAGTCTTAGCCACAGCAATCAGAGAAGAAAAAGAAATAAAAGGAATCCAGATTGGAAAAGAAGAAGTAAAACTCTCACGATTTGCAGATGACATGATCCTCTACATAGAAAAAGATACCACCAGAAAGTTACTAGAGCTAATCAATGAATATAGTAAAGTTGTAGGATATATAATTAATACACAGAAATAGCTTGCATTCCTATACACAAACAATAAGAAAACAGAAAGAAAAATTAAGGAAACAATCCCATTCATCATTGCAATAAAAAAAATAAAATATTTAGGAATAAATTTACCTAAAGAAACAAAAGACCTATTTATAGAAAATTAGAAAACAGTGATGAAAGAAATCAAAGATGACTCAAATAGATGGAGAAATATACACTGTTCATGGATCAGAAGAATCAATATAGTGAAAATGAGTATACTACACAAAGCAATCTATAGATTCAATGCAATTCCTATCAAGCTACCAGTGGTATTTTTCACAGAACTAGAACAAATAATTCCATAATTTGTATGGAAACACAAAAAAAGCCTCAAATAGCCAAAGCAATCTTGAGAAAGAAGAAAGGAACTGGAGGAGTCAACCTGCCTGACTTCAGACTATACTACAAAGCCACAGTCATCAAGACAGTATGGTACTGGCACAAAGAAATACAGATCAATGGAACAAAATAAAAAGCCCAGAGATGAATCCTCGTACCTATGGACACCTTATTTTTGACAAAGGAGGCCAAAATATACAATGGAGAAAAGACAATCTCTTTAACAAGTGGTGCTGGGAAAACTGGTCAACCACCTGTAAAAGAATGAAACTAGGACACTTTCTAACACCATACACAAAAATAAACTCAAAATGGATTAAAGATCTAAATGTAAGATCAGAAACTATAAAACTCCTAGAGGAAAACATAAACAGAACACTCTCTGACATAAATCACAACAAGATCTTCTATGACCCACCTCCCACAGTAATGGAAATAAACCCAAAAATAAACACATGGGACCTAATTAAAATTAAAAGCTTTTGTACAATGAAGGAAACGATAAGCAATGTGAAAAGTCAGCCTTCAGAATGGGAAAAAATAATAGCAAATGAAACAACTGACAAAGAATTAATCTCAAAAATATACAAGCAGCTCAGGCAGCTCAATACCAAAAACACAAACAACCCAATCAAAATATGGGCCAAAGAACTAAACAGACTTTTCTCCAAAGAAGACATACAGATGGCTAACAAACACATGAAAAGATGCTCAACATCACTCATTATCAGAGAAATGCAAATCAAAACCACAATGAGGTACCATCTCACACCCATCAGAATGGCTACAAACAATAAATGCTGGAGAGGCTGTGGAGAAAAGGGAACCCTCTTACTCTGTTGGTGGGAATGCAAACTAGTACAGCCACTATGGAGAACAGTGTGGAGATTCCTTAAAAAACTGGAAATAGAACTGCCATATGACCTAGCAATCCCACTGCTGGGCATACACACCAAAAAAAACAGAATTGAAAGAGACACGTGTACCCCAATGTTCATCGCAGCACTGTTTATAATAGCCAGGACATGGAAGCAACCTAGATGTCCATCGGCAGATGAATGGATAAGAAAGTTGTGGTACATATACAAATGGAATGTTACTCAGCTATAAAAAAGAAAGCATTTGAGTCAGTTCTAATGAAGTGGATGAAACTGGAGCCTATTATAAAGAGTGAAGTAAGTCAGAAAGAAAAATACCAAAACAGTATATTAACACACACATATGGAATTTAGAAAGATGGTAACGATGACCCTATATGTGCGACAGCAAAAGAGACACAGATACAAAGAACAGACTTTTGGACTCTGTGGGAGAAGGCAAGGGTGGGATGATTTGAGGGAACAGCATTGAAACATGTATATTACCATATGTGAAACAGATGACCAGTTCAAGTTCAATGCATGAAACAGGGCACTCAAAGCCAGTGTAAACCGTGGGAGGGTGTACACGGGGGAACACATGTACATACATGGCTGATTCATGTCAATATACTGCAAAAACCACCACAATATTATAAAGTAATTGGCCTCCAATTAAAATAAATAATTTAAAAAAAAACAATTGATCTCAAAAATACAGTGTCGCCTCTGTTATATTTAAAATGGATAAGCAACAAGGACCTACTGTATAGCACAGGGAACTCTGCTCAGTGGTATGTGGCAGCCTGGATGGTCAGGGAGGTTAGGGGAGAATGGATGCATGTATTTGTATGGCTGAGTCACCTTCAACATTCACCTAAATCTATCACAACATTGTTAATTGGCTATGCATGCAGTGCTAAGTCACTTCACTTGTATCCAACTCTTTGCGACCTTATGGACCATAACCTACCAGGCTCCTTCATCCATGGGATTCTCCGGGGAAGAAAACTTGGGTGGGTTTCAATGCCCTCCTCCAGGGGATCTTCCTTACCTAGGGATCAAAGCAGCGTCTCTTACATTTCCTGCATTGGCAGGTGTGTTCTTTACTACTAGTGCCACTTAGGAAGTCTCATTAATTGGCTATATCCCAAAACAAAATAAAAAATTTATTTAAAAAAAATTTATTTTAGATGTAAGTATTTTTATTTTAATATTATGTTACTCTTTAGCATACAGAAAAGGAAAACTGAAATAAAACAATAAATTGATAAATAAAATTGAAATAACAATTTTTCTCAACCTTCAAAAATAATACAGTGTTTCATGAAGATAAAAGCAAGTCTCAGAATAATATAAATCTTAAGGAAAAAAACCAAACATATATATCTGTCTTGTTTATCATGACTATATATAAGTAAAAGTATTTTTAAATGGCTTGGAAGGATATATACCAAATTCACAGCAATGGCTGCCTCTAAAGAGAGGGTGGGATTTGATTGGGGGTGGAAGACAAAGAGTATTTATCCTTACCGAAAATATCCCAGTCTTTTAATAAAAAAAAAGACTCTGAAAAGATAAAATGTTAGCAATGATTAGTTCTGAAATTAATTGATGTTCAGTAGGGTATTCTGTCTGTTTTGTACCCCAATGTTCATCGCCGCATTGTTTACAATAGCCAGGACATGGAAGCAACCTAGATGCCCATCAACTGACGAATGGATAAGAAAGCTGTGGTACATATACACAATGGAATATTACTCAGCATTAAAAAAAAATTCATTTGAATCAGTTCTACTCAGGTGGACAGAACTGGAGCCTATTATCCAGAGTGAAGAAAGCCAGAAGGAAAAACAATACAGTATACTAATGCATATATATGGAATTTAGAAAGATGGTAACGAGAACCCTGCATGCGAAAGAAACGCAAAAGAAACGCAGATGTATAGAACAGACTCGTGGACTCTGTGGAAGAGGGCAAGGGTGGGATGATATGGGAGAATGGCATTGAAACATGTTAATTATCATATGTGAAATCAATTGCCAGCCCAGGGCTGATGCTCGGGGCTGGTGCACCGAGATGACCCAGGGGGAGGGAATGGGGAGGGAGGAGGGAGGGGGGTTCTGGAGGGGGAGCATATGTAAACCCATGGCGGTTTCATGTCATTGTATGGCAAAACCAACACAATAAAGTAAAGAAAAATTTTTAAAAAAAAACGAAAAACATAGGCTTCATTTAAAAAAAGAGAGAGATAAAGAGCTAACAGCTGCCCTTCCCAGCTATGAATTTCAGAGTTGGATCATTAAGAATCATGCACTTTCATCAGAGGCTCAGGATGAACCTAAATCTGGTTGCTGTAGGAGGTGCCAGAAGTCACCTCGCTCTGGCTAGGCAGTACCCCACTAACACAGATGGAGGCCTCAGAGTCCTCTCTAGCAGGGTTGGCTTCCTGAGTGTGAGCTTAGAGTCCAAACCACCTCATGCTCTGGTCAGAATGGCCCATGCCTAGTTTAATGCTCTCCTGTCACTGTCTTGAAACTCATCATGATTTCATCTTTGAACTTGTATTTTGAGTGAAATCTAATCAGATGATGACATGTGCACGTGAGCAGATGAGATACGGCCAGTTTGTGCGGTCTCAGTTCCTTGCCGTCCCATTCGCACAGAATTTCAGACCCACGATGTGTGGAAATTTAGCAAATCTTAGAGCAAATTTAGGTGGCTCAGTGGTAAAGAATCTGCCTGCCAAAGCAGGAGACGCAAGAGACGTGGGCTCGTTCCCTGGGTCGGGAAGATCCCCTGGAGCAGGAAATAGCAACCCACTCCAGTATTCTTGCCTGGGAAATCCCATACACAAAGAAGCCTGCAGGCTACAGTCCATGGGGCCGCAAAGAGTCAGACAAAACTGAGCGTGACAGGAGACAAGACGAGAGCAAATATAGTATTATGAAATTGCCAGCTTCTATAGAGTGTTGATACAAAGTGTGCATATTAAGAAGTGAAATAAAAACTATTGAGCTAGTTTAGTTTTGTGCAGCATTTCCGCAGTTATAAGAACAAAATAAATATGTATTCAGAACACATAGAATGTAACTTATGTGATTCCTTGATTCCACACATAAATTAAATGCTTGATGTTTACATTTAAAGCTGGTATTGCATGATATAAAAGTGAAAAGTAAAATTGATGCTAATTATTTAAAATTTTAAATTTTTCTTTACTTTAGACATTCAATAGCACACAAAAAATATCATGCCATGTTGAGAGAGACTGAAAGAAAGGAAATGGCTTTATATTTTAAGAAATTTACTGGCACTTTTTTCCTGGCTTTTTGAACAAACGGACTCACATTGCTATTTTGCACTGAACCTGGTAAGTCACCCGGCTCTACTTGCTGGCTGTAACATGTGATCCGCCTAAGAGAAACTATCATCAAGCAATTGCCCAGACAGTTCCCAGAGCAAAGCCAGGGGACGGTCTAGAGCCCAAATCTCAGCACAGACTCTTCTCTGTGGTCTCAGGAGCCCAGGACTGACTGGTCACTTTGCAGAGGTGGCTCTTAAGCCAGATGGACTTTATTCTCAGACAAATAAGGCCTCAGGGACACTTCAGGAATGGAGGTGAGGCACATCCCTTCACCGAGGGGAAGACAAGGTTTAAGAGGCCAGGTTCTGGAGACTGCCGAGATCGAAATCCTTCCTCACCACTTTGGGCAAGTAAAACCGTGTGACTTTGGGGAAGTAAATGAATCTCTTTGTGTCTCAGTTTCCTCACCTGTAAAATGGGCTAATAATTAAATAGCATTATTGTGAGCATTTAGGGTGCTGTGCTTGATATGTAGGAAGACTTCAATAACTGTAGCTGCTGCTGCTGCTAAGTCGCGTCAGTCGTGCCCGACTCTGTACGACCCCACAGACGGCAGCCCACCAGGCTCCCCCATCCCCGGGACTCTCCAGGCAAGAACACTGGAGTGGGTTGCCATTTCCAATGCATGAAAGTGAAAAGGGAACGTGAAGTCACTCAGTCGTGTCTGACTCCTAGCAACCCCGTGGACCGCAGCCTACCAGGCTCCTCCTTCCATGGGATTTTCCAGGCAAGAGTACTGGAGTGGAGTGCCATTGCCTTAGCCATGATAAAGAGTCCAAGGCCCCTCTCCTTACTTGTCTCTTCAGTGACTGAAGGGGAGGTGGTATGTGAGGCAGTTTACAAGAGAGGCAATGTAGTCAGATTAAGTTCAAGTCCAGCTCTGTAGGTGGCTAGTCATGATTCAGGCAAGTTTCTTAACTTGTCTCTAAACTAAACCCAATCTAATGGAACCTCAAGCCATGAAAGTCTTGAATAATATCTGCTGGCAGGCCCTGAAGGTAAGGATGGAAGAAAAAGCAGGTGACAGTGAGGAAAGAATAAAACTGCCATCCCAAATTGGGAGCACAGAACCCACTTCCCCAACATTGTTTTACGTGAGGACTAACTTTAGGAAGGTATCTCAAGATCTGCCTCATATGACATCTATAGCATAAACAACAAAAGCAAAAATAGATAATAAGACCATCTCAGATTTACAGACTTCTGTGCAGTAAGAGAAACAATCAACAGAGTGAAAAGGCAACCTGTGGAATGGGAAAAAAATAACGTGTAAACTATATATCTGATAGGGAGTTAATCCCCAGAATATATAAAGAACTCTGGAGGCTCAACAAAAAAATAAAGAGCTCAGTTTTTTCTTTAAAAAAAAATGCGCAGAGCATTCAGACATTTCTCCAAAGAACATAAACAAATGTCTAATTCAAAAAGATACATAGACTCCAATGTTCATAGCAGGACTATTTACAATAGCAAAGATATGAAAGCAACCTAAGTGTATATCAACAGATGGATGGATAAAGAAGATGCGGTACATATACACAATGGAATATTATTTGGCCATAAAAAGAATGAAATTTTGCCATTTGCAGCAACATAGATGGACTTAGAGGGCATTATGCTAAGTGAAGTAAGTCAGATAGACAAAGAAATACTGTACGATATCACTTGTATGCAGAATCTAAAAAAATACAATAAACTAGTGATTATATCAAAAAAGAAGCAGGCTCATTGATATAGAGAATAAGCTAGTGGTTACCACTGGAAGGGGATCAGTGTAAGGATGAGGGTACAAACTATTGGGTGTAAGACAGGCTACAAGGATGTATTGTACAACACAAAGGAATATAGCAAATATTTTGTAATAAACTGTAAACACAGTGTTTGAGAAGGAAATGGCAACCCACTCCAGCATTCTTGCCTGGAAAACCCCATGGACAGAGGAGCCTGGTGGGCTACAGTCCATGGGGTCACAAAAGAGCCGGACACAGTGTAAAATTGTGTAAAATATTTTAAATATGAACTAGGAAACAATGAGCAAAGGAAATGAACAGAGTTTTCTCCAAGGAAGATATACAAATGTCCAAAAAAGCATGTGAAAAGATGCTCAGGGTCACTAATCATGAGTAAAATGCAAATCAAAACCACCATGAGATACCACTTCACATTCATGAGATGGCCACTATCCAAAACACAGAAAATAACAAATTCTGGCGAGGATGTGGAGAAATGGAACAATTGTATACTATTGGTGGGAATGTAAAATGGTTCCGCTGTTATGGAAACCAGCATAGAGGTTCCTCCGAAAGTTAAAAATAGAATCACCATATGATTTAGTAATGCCACTTCTGAGTGTGTATCCAAAAGAATTGAAAACAGGACCTCGCAGAGATATGTGCACATCCATATTCACTGCAGCAGTATTCACAATAGCCCAAGAGGTGGAAGCAATCACATGCCAGTGTCAAGGGAATGGATAAACACTATGTGATATGTACATACAACGCCTTAGTATTCAGCCTTAAAAGAGAAGGAAATCCTGTCACACACTGCAACACAGCTGAACTCTGAGGACACTATGCTGGGTGACATTAGCCAATCACAGAACAGAATCCTGTGTGGTATCTAGATGTCGTCAAATGCATAGGAACAGAAAGATGCAAGTCCTTATGGAGGGCTGCTGAGGAGGGGAAACTGGGAGCTGTTGTTCAAGGGGCCCAGAGTTTTAGGTGTGCAAGATGAAAAAGCTCTAGACGTCTGTTGCACAACAATACGCTTATAATTAACACTGCTGTACTGTATACTTAAAAATGCTTAAGGTAGTAAATTCTATGTTACAGTGATAACTTTTAAAAAGTACGATCCATAAAAAATGGATTAAGAGGGACTTTATTAAAATTAAAGCTTTTGGTTATATAAAACGGAAATTTTAAAAAAAAGGAAAAGAACAGGTGAAGTTGTAAAGGATGAAAGAAGCAATTCATATGTACCACATGTTAGCAGTGCTTGCCACAGAGGAAGTCTCCATAAATAATGACAGCGTTATTTTGTTACCAGCAAGATTCGTATTGCAGTTTGTGTTCGAGTGATGAAGTAATTCCGTGAGTTAGAACAACACTTTCTTGAAATGATTAAAATGTAGTCTGAGCATTTCTCTCAAATGGTGTTTAAAAGCTCCATTTCAAAGCAACTGAAGAATACTCTTTGAAATGCATATGAGATTTTTATTAGAAAGTTTATTATATTACTGATTCATAGCACCCCCCGAAAAAGTAAAAGAATAACATAGCCACATGTGACTAAATCTCAAAAACATGTGCTAACATCAAGATGGCAAATTTTAGAAGAACACTGTGAAGTGCATTTAAAACATATACGTAATTGTTCTATATATACATACTCACCTATGTAGTAAGCATTCCAAAATATGTATAATGACATTCATCAATTTCAGATAGTATTACTTCTGGATAAGAAAAAAGTAAAGGGATAAAGGATGGAACTTAATGTGTAACTACTGCATTTTATTTCTAAAAATTAAAAAAGAAGAGTGAAGAGGAGCTACCATAACAAAACTTACTAGTATTGCATTTGAGTAATGGATGTACAGATGTTTGTGATAGTATTTTGTGTTTTCTATATGTTTCATAATTTAGAGTGTTAATTTTCACATGCACTTTTATTATTTAGTAAAACTCAAAGTCTCCCCTCTTGTAAGCCTTCCTGGAATCCTCTGGAAGTCTCACTCCTCGGGTTCCCACAGATCTAGTTCAGTCCTCTATTGTTAGTTATGCTCCTATGACTCAGTTATCCTTTTATGCAAACTGTTAGGTTCTCAATTACAGGTACTTAGGCTTAGTCACCTTCATGTCGTTTTCAAAGCTGAAGGCCAGAGTGGCTACATTAGTATATGTTTAATAAATATTTGCACAATAAATTAATAAAGTCAAATTGCATACTCCATAAATGCTGAAGTGTGATAAGGTTGTTAATAAAAAGGAATGAAATTAATACAAAGAAAGGTATAATCATGGAACAATACACCTGAGAAGTCCAGTTTATCAAATCTTCAGAAGCCTAGATCTCAGTCTGTCTTAGCCCAGACTGCCATAACAAAATTCCTGGATGCCTTAAACCCATGACATTTATTTCTCACAGTTCTGGAAGCCGGGGAGTCCAAGATCAAGGTGCTGGCCAATTGGCTTCTTGGTGGGAGCTCTTCTCCTGGCCGCCTTTTCATTGTGTCTTCACATGACAGAGAGCTCTGTTGTCTCTTTCTCTTATAAGGCCACTGATCCCATCATGAAAAATCCACCTTCATTGGCTAACCTGACTCAAAGGCCCCTTCTCTAACTAACTACCTTGACGTTGAAGGTTAGGGCTTCAACATATGAATTTGGGAGGAGGGGTGGAGGAGGAGGGACACACAAAGGTTCAGTCCATAACATCAGTCCAAACTTAATCGTCCACCTCTGGACACAGCAAAGTGAGCCTGGGCTCTGAGAACTAATAGCCACGCTCAGATTTGTGTCTGAGTGAGACAGGGAGAGGACAATCATACAGCGTTTTTCTTACCAGCACAACGGAGTACCAATGAGTTGTAAAATTAACACTTCATTCACCTCATTAATTCTTATCAGCCCGTCATTGATTGCTCTCATGTTTGGATCACAGAGGATTATTGAACTTCATCATCAATTACACAGCCTTAAACAGTCCACATCTCCTTCATGCAAGTCATTTCAATGTTTAATTATTGAAAAATCCCAGTGAAACTAAGAAAGTGATTTGATGCATTCATTCTCTATGGTTTTTTAAAGCAGACCAGAAACATAAACTGTTAGATTTAGATTAATTACTATAAAAACCAATTTAATAGCACTATCAATAATTACAAATATAAATTATTGTTTTCACATGAAAGTTGGTTACGTTAACATAACCAAGTAGTTTGTTATTGATGCATAACAAAAAGATGCATAATTATTCATCATTTTGGAGATGATGCTGATATATGACCATGCTGATGGACATCATCAACCACATAGAAAAGGAAGCCCTGTTCACTTACTTAAGGCTCCACAGAAGGCAGTTCTTAACTTCTCTCCCCAAATTTTAAAAATCCTTTTTTATTTTTAATTATGAAATTTAAAAACTGGGCACTTTTCCTATTAAAGGTCCTGGGTTTAGAAGACAAATGTCCAATCCTTCCATTGTCAAAAGAAGCTTATAGAAATACTCACTACACACAAACACTTATTCAGTTCCCATTAACTTCAGGACTCAAACTGATGACTTACCATATTAATTCTTCAACAATAGACTGATATTTCTTTCTATTGCTCCCTAGAGTTCTATAAGTCTAGCCTTGAGAGACCATGACAACTTCTAACTGCAAATTCATTCTCATAATAATTATACTAGGACTCATTCACATAAGGACTTCTGTCCAGGTGAACAGTTCTGTAACTAATATCTGGGTTGTTTCCCCAGGTGATGGATATTTTTCTCCATAGCTTATCAGTGATCTTTTAGCTTAAATAAGGATGGCATTGTAATGGTTAGTGTAAAACTGATTTAAAAGTTAGCCAGTGGCCAAAGATTCTTGGTAAATTTTCTTATGGATGTCTTCATTGTGGTTAAAGCTTTAATTGCCATTTAATAGTTAATATTTATGTTTGTTTTTAAATGGATGTAAAATAGAAAGATACCTGGCAATCAAAAAAAAAAAAAGCCAGACAATGGAAAATACATTAAACTAATAGAAAAGTAAGCTGAGTTTCAGAAGTGACTGCCTGCTATGTCCTGGGAAAATCTCTTATTCTGTTCCCAGGCTGCCTTGAGTCTATATCCCTCAACTCTCCAGTCTCTAGAGGTTAGTTGTATGGTGAACGACTCTCCCGCCTGTTCTTAATCAGAATTACAAAACACACACCAAACTGTATATAGGCACACATATATGTAGGCATTCATTCATCTGACAAGCCTCTATCTGGAGCTGACTTTATGGCAGACAAAGCCTTGGGCTCTGAAACGTTCAGAAAGTAAAACACAGTCACTTTTTAAAGGATATGAATATTTGTGTAATATGTGAAATAAAAGTTACTCTTAAATCTTTCTTAATAATAAAAGGCCATTTTTTGAAGTATTGGATGTGATAGGATACATCTGGGTGGTCTAAGCCAAACGTAGTCTTGCTACCCTTGCCAATACCTGGTTTCTGCATATACATGGTATACAATTCTGTCCCTGAAACAAAAAGAGTAATAATCTGGGAAGAAGCATTCCTGGGAATGGTTTCCTCTTCTGAAAAAGGCTCCCAAGACTGTCATTCTCTTTGCAGTCTTGCCTTTGGATCTTGTTTGCACACTCGATGATCCAATAACTCCCTTTCTAGGGTTTTACCCTAAAGAAATAATCAGAGAAGTATGCAAGGATTTACACCCAAGGTTATTCATCCCAGGATTATCTACTACAGTGAAAAATTTGAAACAATCATAAACATCCAACTATAAGTTTCATCAAATAAACTATGGGGCATCTACAGGTTACTAATTATTCATTAAAAAATTATATTATAAACATATAGGTAATTCTTCATGATATATTTGTTAAGAGACAAAAGCAAACATTTTTTAGAAAGTGTATGTACATGTATTGTGTGTTGGGTGTGTCTATGTGTGTGTGTATCTGTGTGTGTGCGTGTGTACTGTACACATATTCCCCCTAAAGGGTGGGATAATGGGAGATTTTTATTTTTGTGCTTATTTGGACTTTTCAAAGTTGGTAGCATTAACATTTTTTTTTTATCTTTGCAGTTAGAGAGAGGAAAAAAATGTTCAAAAAAACAAAGCACATTTAGATATTACAGTGGAGCAGGAAAAAGAAATGGCTTAACCTTAACTATGGGTTCCTAGTCCTGGAAGGTGTGCTAGAGCTGAGTCCTGACGCTAGGCAGGATTCTTTGCCGGGAAGGGAAAGGGGATATTTCAGAAAAAAAGATGAAAGCATACACTGAAAACTGAGGCTTTAGAAAACACAGCCCTTTTTTGGGGAAATGCTCATGGTCCAGTCTGGTTGGAGGCTAGGGGGTGGAGTGTGTGAGGACTCACTGAGGCATCAGGCTGGAGAGAGCCGTTCACCAAGGGCCTTGTTCACCATGCTCAGAACCTCGACTTTTAGGTGGTGGGAGGGGACACTGATAGGAGAAATTATTTACATGGAAAAGCAGACATTTCTATGGCTGCCTTTTTGTTTGTGATATTCATTCTGTGCTTTGGAAGGAATCAGACTCCTATTCTTCTCTGTCATCTTTTACAACACCATCCCAAGGTCACTTTGCGGACTTGGCTTCATTCCACTTGAAGCACCCATGTACCTACCAGCAGGTACGAGTGTGGTCCTCATTCGTGGGGTGGCCCATGAGTCAGAAGATACAGCTGCCAACCAGCGCCTCATGACACTGCATGTAGGCAATATTGTTACATTGAACCAATATAGCTTGCGGGCAACTGGGAAACACTACCCAGCGTAACATAAACATTTACCTGATGATTGAAAAGCCAAGCCTTCCTTAGAGACTCATTCTTTCAGGAGTGTATCAGAAGAAAAGTATATCTGCACTCTTCCCTTGTTCCTCTTCTTAAAATGTTAACAGCAAGTATAGAGCACTTCGGCAAAAATGTTTGGATCCGGCTGCCAAGCACTGCTTTTCTGAAAATTGCCCCTCCTCCTTATCATCATAGATGTCACATATGGATTAGACCAGGGTCAGCATCCAATACCAGTTGGACTTAACTCAGTTTTCTTGAAGGAATTTGAAATATGAAATAAGTGTTTTCAGCTGCAATCAAGGAGGAGGGGTCAACTTAGCTGCTTTTGATGGTGGCCATCATTCACCATGATGAATAACAAGGCAGAGAAAGCTGGAGTGCAGCAAGGGAGATAAATGATACCAGCAGTAAGGGGAAATGGACTCAAGATGTGGTGTACTAGGGTAGACCAACTACTGTAAGAAACAATCCCAAATCCCAGTGACCTCACACAATACAAGTTTATCTCTTGCTCACACAAAGTCCAGTAGTAATGGTTGGGTGGCTCCCCCATGCAGCTCTCTCCAAGTGGTGACTCGGGGACCCAGAATCCTCATATCATCTCATGTCTCCACAGTGCTATGGTTTCAAGATCTCCTGGGCATCATCCTATCCCATCCCAGCACACGGGACATTTTGTATCCAGGACTACAAGAGGCATATATCATCTCTTCCCAATTCTACTGGCAGAATTCAGTCACATGGTTCTACCTAGAGGTAAGTAGGGCTAGGAAATACAGCTTCACTGAGGGTCTATGAAGAAGAACAGAACCAGATATTGCTGAACACTAGAAGGATCTGCCATATGTGGGGAAAGGGAACCGCATGGCTTCCCACAGCACCTCAGTCTAGCCTTACTTCAGACTTGGTCAAACCCAGTATCCTTACTCAAGCTAGCTCAAGTAGGTTTCTACTATTCACAAACCCGAGGAAAAGACTAACAAATCATCAGAATGCTTTTCAGACTATAAAGTATTTTGACTGCTCACATTCACATTTACTTTTGACATCAAGCCTGTGACACGAGTTTGAGCGAACTCCAGGAGACAGCGAAGGACAGGGAGGCCTGGTGTGCTGCAGTCCACAGGGCCACAAAGAGCGGGACACAGCTTGGTGGCTGAACAACAACAAGAAGCTTGCGAGACAGATATGACTATCAGCCTCGTTTTGTTGATGAAGAAACAGAATCTCCCAGAAACTGTATCAATTGTTGAAGCCTATCGCAACAACTACAGCTAGGGCTGGAATTAACTCCTTCAACTCCAAAACTGAGTTCTTTTTTCAACTTCATAGTGTGTCAGACCATCTGGCAGCAGGGAAATTATGCTTCTAGCCCCTTACTGTGAGTGGTTTTATCAGATTACTTGCCCTCTGGAGGAAGAGCAAATGACAGCACAAAGCGACGAGCCTTTCTCAGGAAGAAAGGTGGATGGGACTGACTGGAGGGTGCAGAGAGGAAAAGTCCAGCCACACCAGACTCTTCATATTCTTCTTCCCAGATGTGCAGAGGCTGTACTTGGAATTCAGAAAGAAAATCTAATCAAAGCCAAAAGGGCAGGAATCCTTGTTCCCTGGAGGCCTGAGTTTTGTATTTGGCATTGAACCACTCCAGCCTATGACACAAAAAGTCTATTAAAAGCCCTGAAGGAAAGGAAGACAAATGTCCGAGACCTTGAATCATGGCACCAAGATGAAAGGCACTGGGTCCTCCAAGGCGGGGGGAGAAGGACGAGCATGGAGAATTGTAAAACCACCTTTGTGCACAACAAATGATGAGACGGCTCTGGAACGATAGCGAACAGCTGCTCTGCTTCCTCAGCACTAACAGCTGCCGCCTCTGCTGGGCTTTCTCGCTACTGGCTCCTCTGACATCCAGCCTCACAGAACTGACGACCACGGTCCTCCTGAGTCGCAGTGAAGCCAGGGCCAGAGCGGAAGGGCTTTGACTGCTGCTGGAGCGCAAGGGGGAAGTGCCTGGTAGGAACAGCCTTGACAAAACGAAGGTAGCAGAAAGCGCTGAAAGACAGCTGTTAAGAGGACATATATAGTGCTGTGAAGGCAGCAGTTCTCATGCGTCTTTATAGAGATTTCGACTGGACCCTAGTGAAAAGGACAATGTGGCACTTTTAAAAAAAAAAATTGCATTCCACTTGAAAGACTGTCATTTATTGCAAGCTTACTTCCTTAACTTGTTTTGCTGTTACAGTGTCCTTTTATGAAATGACAATGATAGAAAATGGTGGAGCTTTTTTTATTTCAAATACATACTCTGGCAAAATAAAATGTTGGCAACGCATTTTAGTCCTTAACTTTTTTGTTTTCTCTCTCATTGGTCCGTGAAATTGAAAAGCCTAGTGCTCACTCAAAAGTCCAAAGCTCTATAAAAATCATTCACATAGAAATACAAAAAGAAAAGAAAACTTAGAAAACACCCACGAATATCAAGGATAAATCACACAGATTTCAAGGACAAATCAATGCTTAAAAGTGGAATAAATAATAATGTCTTTGAGGAAAGTTTTAACACCAAACAGAAAAGAATTAGTTTCTATCAGCCTTAGGAATCTAAATTCCCAACGCCTCTTAAAGTCACATGAAAAGGAGGGGAAATGGGTCAACCAAACCTTGATCATTACTCACGATTATCTCTAAGATGGCAAACACAACTGACATGAAAAACTAGGGGCTGTTCAGATTTTCAGAACGGATTACAAAATATTAGCTGGGAGCCAGCTGCAAAGATCTTGACAACAGAGCTATTCCCAGTGTTCACAAGGGTACTTAGAAGAGCTAACAATAGCAGTTGTTTTGCAAAAGTGTAAAAATGGAGTGAAAGAACAAGAGGAAAAAATACTGCAAAGGTGTCATGTAATTCTTGGAACAGAAGCTGTAAATGTTTCTATGCAAAGGGGACTGCCTCTACCCACCACCTGCTTATATTCTAGGACTCAGATATTTGACAAAGTGACACAGTTTGGGAAAGTAAAAAGGCTTGGGCTACAGTGCAGAAGAACAGGAATGAAAGAGCGAGGCATGTTTTCCTTCATTGGTTTTCCTTTCATTTCAGATACCCATGCATCAATTTAATTGCCAATTGTGTTCCTGACTTGCAATAACTAAAAGAAACATAGCTGGGATAATAAGGAGAAAAAGGACTGTAAATAAAATATTGAGATAGTCACATTCCATGAAAATTGTAGCATTCGTTCTCTTGCCTTGTGTCTTTAATGTTCCAATGGAAAGGGAAATGATTGAGGAATGTTTGGAGAAAGGAAGTAATATTTTACTTTGGACTAGACACTGTGCTTGGACTAGACACTGTGGACTAGTGTCCACATGGATTAGACACTGTGCTTGGGATTCCTTGTATATTATCTCATACATTTCTTTTTTAAAAAAGATTTTTGGATGTGGACCATTTTTAAAGTCTTTATTGAATTTGTTATGACATTGCTTCTGTTTTATGTTTTGTTTTTTTGACATGTGGGATCTGATCTCCCCGACCAGGAACTGAACCCTCAACCCCTGCATTGGAAGGTGAAGTCTTAATCACTGGAGTGCCAGGGAAATCCTGATCTCATAAACTTTTAACAAGAACATCCTGAGGTATTATGGCCCCATTTTCCAGATGAGAACACTAAGGCTTAAAGACAATAAGATGCTCACCCAGAGGTCAATTGCTAAATGTCAGAGTCAAACATGTTTTCCCCACTACTCTTGGTATCCAGTTATTCTCTCTGTCTAGAAACTGAATAAATGGCTACAGAACTTGAGACGGAAACAACTCCCTCTCTCAGAATTCCTCCTCCCATTGTTGCCCACTTCATCACCTGAAGTATCCGTTCTGTATGCCTGGGTCGGCCCTACTTACTGCCGAACTGCTGATTAGCTCACATGAAAATTAATTTACTTGTCCTTTCTGATCGACCCAGAAAGTCTCTTCTGTTGCCAAGTTAAAAGAGAATTTATCTGATCAAAAAACATAGAGTTATCAACTAACAGAAAAGGACAAAAGAACAAGTCCTCCGTAGGGTAGAAATAATGGTCCAGTTTTTATCAACAATCTCCTTCTGATTCTACTGATGGAAATCTCATGTTTACTAACAGGAGCATTTAGTAAGAATCTGGTGGGGTCTTCCCACTTCCACTATCCAAAATGCATTCTTTCAATAGTAATTACCAGTTCAAAAATGTGATGGTTTGAAAAACTGTGTATATATTCCCTTTCCAATGGTCACAAAGACATAAAAAGAAAGGGTGGGTTGAAAAGCCACACCACATAATGTCTCCCCAAAAACCTGTGAATATAGCCTCATTTGGAAATAGGGTCTCGGCTAAAATTAGATCATGCTGGATTAAGTGGGTCCTAATCCAGTGATTGGTATCCTTTTAAGAATAAGGAAATTTATACACAGACATACACAAAACAAAGATGGCCATGTGATGATGGAGGCGGACATTGGAATGATGCAGCTACAGGCCAAGGAACATCAAGAATCACAGGCATCACCAGAAAGTAGAAAGAAGCAACAAAGGACCCTCCTGTAGAGACTTCAGAGAGAGCTGGGCCTTGTCCACACCTTGATTTTGGATTTCTAGCCTCCAGAATTGCAAGAGAATGAATTTCTCTCATTTTAAGCCACCCCATTTGTGGTCTTTGGTTACAGCAGCCTGGGAAACTAACTCGCTTAGCACGCTCCTTCAGTAGGGGAGGCTTACCTACTGTAAAACGCCCAATTCTGTCCAAATTCATGTTACTGCAACTCCAACCAAACACCTAAAATTCCCCATTCTAATCAAAACCTCAACAGAACTGGCAGAGGGGCAATTTAACAAAACGACGCTTCGTGGTATCTGAAGGGTATTGGGTCCTAGCAAAGTGGTAGACAACCAGGCTGGCATTCATGGGGCAGGAAACTGAAAGCAAATGAGCCGAACTCTTGATTTGTGGACCTGGAAAAAAAAAAATTAAGCCTGGTGAAACATAAGGAAGAAATAATAATGGTAGGGACAAAAATAAAATAGAGAAACATGAATAAACTAACCATGGATTATTTGAAAAGATGAACAAACTAGATGCAACTCTAATGAAACTGATACAGTAAAACACAGAATGATCCATGGGATTTTACACTGAATGTACATTTTAAGCACATGCAACAAGTAATTCATATTTTATAAGGGTGTATACATTATTCAAGGAATTTCCCTGTAGCTCATACGATAAAGAATCTGCTTGCTATGCAGGAGAGCCGGGTTTGATCCCTGGGTAAGGAAGATCCTCTGGAGGAGGGAACAGCAATTCACTCCAGTATTCTTGCCTGGAGAATCCCAGGGACAGAGGAGCCTGGTGGGCTACAGTCCATGGGCTTGCAAAGAGTCGGACTCTACTGAGCAACTAAGCACACAAATTATTCAAGGACCTATATAAAGCACATTTTAACAGATGGGGTCTATGTTACATACAAAACAGGAGTGGGATCGATGATGAAAATAACAAGTATAAGCAAAGAAAAGGGTCTTGCTATGTATCAGTTCAGTTCAGCTGCTCTCTGTATACACTGCTATATTCAAGATGGATAACTGATGGGGATCCGCTCATAGCACAGGGAACTCTGCTCGATGTGTGCGTGCGGCATCCTGGATGGGAGAGCAACTAGGGGGAGAATTGATACGTATATATGTATGTCTGCATTCCTTTGCTGTCTGCCTGAAATTATTAAAACATTGTTAACCAGCTATAAAAAAATAAATGTTTGTTTCATGAACATAAAAAGAGAAAAGGGTCCTGCATGGATGTATGGACACAGAGTTCTGTGGTATCAGATACAATGAGCATAGGAGGAGTCATTGAATAATTTTTATGAGAACAATTTGGGGAAAAAAAATAATAAAGTAGCAATTTTTTCAGGCAGACTTTAAAAATTTGATGTTAGAAATGAAACCAATAGCTGAACAAATATATGATTTTCTATCTTATCTTGATTTTGGGAAGCACTTTGCAAGCATAAATGCAATGGGGGGAAAAAAGAGAGGGAAAAAATGGATGTCTTGACTCCATTAAAGTGAAACTTTAAAAAATAAAATCTTTCTATTCATCAAGGAGTTATTTAAAAAACTAGATACAAAAAGCAAATAAGAAAGAATATTTACAACAAAAACTATAAAAGAAACATATCCACTATGTATTAAACATTTATGCAAATAAAAAAGAAAACATAAAAATAGACCTTATTAAAAGTTGGGGGGAAAAAAACTTTTTAACAACCCAGAAAGAAAATGTAACTGGCTAATAAATATGGAAAAATATTCAACCTCAGTAGTAATATAAAAATTCATATTTAGACTGAAATTTTCCATCTACCAAATTAGCAGGCTAGCACTCCTCTTGGGAATATAAACTGGTCTCCCTTCCTGGAAAGTAATTTTATATTACATGTCAAGATACTTTTAAATTTTCATATATTTTGACTCAGTAACTCTGCTCCTAAGCATCTGTCTTTGGGGAAAAAATCTACACATTCATCAAAATGGGAATATTAAATTTAGTACATACATACTGTGACAGTAAAGCTTTGTGAGAATATAGTCTCTGAATCCCCAGACTCTGCTACACAGTAGGAACTCAATAAACGTTTGTTAAATGGCTTTGGAATTCTATGTGGCAGTTAAAAAAAGAATGAGTTCAAATTATATGTGGAAAGATCTCCTAAACATGTTGTTAAAGAGAACAAGGTGAAAATCAGGACATACAGATGACCCCATTGATGTAAAACTAAAACCAGCAGCAAAACAAACAAACAAAAAAAATCCCTCTCTTTCCCGTTCTCTCTTTTTCTGTGTCCCTCCCTTCTTCCCTCTTTGCTTTCTTCTCTTTTTCCATCCATAGGCAAGTACAAGAAAATACAAGTACATACCAAGCCTATAGGAATGATTACATTTGAGAAGATGGGGATGAGCAGGGAGAACACTTCTGAAGGGAGGTTGAATGGTTTTAGATACAAATACTCTCAGGTTAATCACCTAGTTTAAAAATAAAATGTGTTTCCTAAAGGATGCATATGCAAAGATGTTTATAATAGCATCCTTTGTAATAATGAAAAGTTGAAAATAACCCCTTAGGATAATAGATACATGTTAACCACAAAATATCATGTAGGTATATAATAAGCTGTATTTTTGAAGAAGAGTTGCCAGGAAATGACATGGTACATTATTAAGTGAAAAACAAGAAGAACAACAAAGATTTAATTTAAAAAAAAAAAAGAAAAAATATATATAGGCTCATCTTACAAGAACCACCAGAGAAAATTCTCCAAGCTGAAAGCAAGTGACCATTGAGAATACTTTGATACCACACAAAAACCAAAGAACACCAGGAGAGGTAATTATATCAGTAATTACATGAAAGGATGAATGCACATTTCTTCCCCTATTTGAAAAACAATTGTATAAAACAATATGTATAGAATCATATTGCTGGGCATTTAACATATAGAAGCATAGTATACTTGACAATAACAGCACAAAGCCTGCTGAAATTCAAAACAGCTAACCCTAAACCTGCTAACACCGGCTTTCAAAGAAAAAAACAATAGAGTTGTTGCCAGTGTTTTGCCCTAGTTCCTTTTGCCTCCTGTCTGACCCTGTTATTTCCCTGTGTGTATGGGAACTTGAGAACTAAGAGTAAAAAACTCTTTTCAGTGGCAATCATCTCCTGATCAAATGGCCTCACCACACCTGAATAATAATAAAACCTATGTTTTAAAACAAAGAGTAATTTTAAAACTATCCATAGAAAAACCTCAGGCACAGACTGCCTCACTGGTGAATTCTACCGATATTTAAAGAAGAAATAATACCAATTCTTCACAAACTCTTCCCCAAAAATAAGAAAGGCAGGAAAACTTCCCAATTCATTCTATGAGGCCAGTTCAACCACGAAACTAAAACCAGAAAACTTTACAAATGCTTCTGCTATATAATTTTGACTTAAAACATCTGCTAAATTCCAAATTCCTATAAAAGATTCTGTGTCTATAATAAAGTTTCCGATATCTCTCCTTGCTATTTTTATAGATTCGGTTAATAAAAGGAAAAGGCATGTAGAATGAACACAGAAATGGTTGTGACAATTTCACTTTGTTTTTTCATTTTTAAAATGCCATCATACAATTTGTTTTCCTGTGCAAGCATTACACAAATACAATTGCTTTCAAGAATACTAAAACAGCATTTTATGGGATTTGAAATATTGAACAGAATCAGTGTGGTAATACAGAACTCTTTTCCTAACATAAGAATCTCAGAAATTAATAACTAAGTTCATTTCTAGGTTCTTAAGAGTTTCAAAAATAAAATTGAAGTTTGAGATTTTTTTTTTAAAAAAAGATTACAACAGAAGGAAACTACAGACCAATATTCCTTATGAACACAGGTGCAAACATGCATGAAAGCATTTGACAAAATCCAATGCTTCTTCACTAATCAAAAAAATAAAAACTCCACAAACTAGGAATAGAAAGAAGCTTTCTTAATCTGAGAAAAGGCATCTATGAAAAACTCACAGGTAACATCATACTTAATGATGAAAGACAGACTGCTTTCTCCCTAAGACTAAGAATAAGATAAGGATATTCACTTTCACCATTTGCATTCAACACCATATAGTAGTGAATTAGGCAAAAAAGTAAATAAATAAAAGGAACAAAGATTGAAAAGGAAGTAAAACTGCCTTTATTTACAGATGACATGATCTTCTATATAGAAAATCCTAAGGAAATCACTAACCAAAAAATAAATTAATAAATAAAACACTACTAGAACTGAAAAATGAGTTAGGCAAGCTTGTAAGATATAAGATCAATATATAAAAGCCAACTGTGTTTCTATACACTTGCAGTAGGCAATCTGAAGATGAAGTTAAGAAAACAATTTCACTTTTATTAATAAATTCAAGAAAAGAAGTGCACAGTGTATACACTGAAAATTGAAAAATACTACTGAAAGAAATTAAAGAAGATCTAAATAAATAGAAAGACATGCCATGTTTGCTGACCAAGAGACTGAATATTGTTAGGATGGCAATACTCTATCAATAGCTCCACAGATTCAACGCAATCCTTTCCAAACCCTAGTTGGCTTCTTTGTAGAAACTAACAAGTTGATCTTAAAATTCATATGAAAATTCAAGAGATCCAGAATAGCCAAAACAATCTTGAAACAGAAGAATAACTCATACCTTCCAATTATAAAATTTAGTACAAAGCTGCAGTAAACATGACAATGTGGTATTGGCACAAGACAGACACACAGATCAATACAATTGAGAATAAGAAATAAATCCTCACATTTACAGTCAACTGATTTTCAACAAGTGCCCAAATAATTGAATGGAAAGAATAATTTCTTCAATAAATGGTACTGGGAACAACTAGATGTCCACATGAATGAAGTAAGACTTCTATTTTACATCATTTACAAAAATTAACTGAAATGGATCAAAAATCTCTTAAATGCAAAAGCTAAAACTATAAAACCTTTAGAATAAAGCGTAGGTGGAAATCTTCATGATCATGGATTAAGCAATGATTTCTTAGATATGACACCAAAAAACACAGCGACCCCATGGATTGTACCCTGCCAGGCTCCTCCATCCATGGGATTTTCCAGGTAAGAATACTGGAGTGGGTTGCTGTTTCCTTCTTCAGGGGATCTTCCCAACCCAGGGATCAAACCCGGGTCTCCCACATTGCAGGCAGACTCTTTACCATCTTTTACCATTTGGAGCCACCATGGAATCCACAAACACAGCAACAAAAGTAAAAATAGATAAATTGAATTTCATCAGAATTTAAAATGTTTATTTCATAGGACGCTATCAAGAAAGTGGAAAGATAACTCAGAGAATGGGAGAAAATACTTATAGCTCATATATTTGACAAAAGAATTCTATTTGAAATATATGAAGAACTTTTACAACTCAATAATAAAAAGACAAAAAAAGCAATTACAAAATAGGCCAAGAATATGAATAGGCATTTCTCCAAAGATATATAAATGGTCAAAAAACACATAAAAAGATGTTCAACTTCATCAGCCATCAAGGAAACATATATCAAAACTACAATGAGATAGCACTTTAAACCCACCAAGACAGCTATTATTAGAAAAGCAGATAATAATAAGTGTGGGTAAGGATGTGGAGAATTTGAAACTGATAGGATAGTTCACTGGTAAGAATGTAAAATGATGCAGCTGCTCTGAAAAAATTCTACAAGTTCCTAAAATGTTAAACACTGAACATGGTTACCATCTGACCCAGGCATTCTACTCCTAAGTAATACTCAAGAGAAATGAACATGTGTATGTCCACATGAAAAGATGTACATAAATGTTCATAGCAGCATTATTCACAATAGCCAAAAAGTAGAAACAACCCAAATGTCCATCAACTGATGGCCAGATCAATAAAATGTAGTATATTCACACAATGCAATACTATTCAACAGTAAAAAGGGATGGAGTCTTGACATGTCCTATAACCTGGGCTTCCCTGGTAGCTCAGTCAGTAAAGAATCTGCCTGCAGGGTAGGAGACTTGGGTTCGATCCCTGGATTAGGAAGATCCCTTGGAGAAGGAAATGGCAATCCACTCCAGTATTCTTGCCTGAAAATCCTACGGACAGAGGAGCCTGGTGGGCCACAGTCCATGGAGTCACAAGAATCAGACACAACTTAGTGACTAAACCACATAACATGGATGAATCTTGCAAATATTCTAAGAGAAAGAAGCCAGACAGGAAGAGCTGCAGAACTGGATATTGTATAACTCCATGTGTATGAAGCATCCAGAATAGGCAAATCTAAACAGGCAACACATAGACAAGTAGTCCTCTAGGAACAGCAGGACTTAGCATAGCCGGTAAAGGCACGCTTGCATTCAACAGAGGTCAGCATTCCTTCAGAAGCCTTCAGGGGGTACATTGTTCAGACAAAATGGCAGCTGTGGAATTAACAAAGAGTCTCATTCTACTTTAAATACTCCTTATGCTCTATGCTCAGTCATGTCCAACTCTGGGACCCCATGCACTGTAGCTCACCAGGCTCCTCTGCCCTTGGGGTTTTCCAGGCAAAAATACTGGACTGGGTTGCCATTTCCTTCTCCAGGGGATCTTCCCAACTCAGGGATCGAACTTGCATTTTCAGCACTTGGGACCATCTAGGAAGACCTAAGAAATGATCTCAAACTGGAAAGAGCCATGTCTTAGAACGGTTTAAAGCTGGACCAAGTATTCACTGTGGCATCCATTCTGCATCCTCTCATTTCTACTGTTCCTTTCATCAGGCCTTCTTCTCATACTCAGCACCCTATATTTTCGGGGCTTTTTAAAAATAATAAAGTAAGATTGTACCACTGGCTCTGTTAGTTTCATTATTGAGTGATTTCAGATGCAGGGTTTGATGCCAGGGCAGTTGAAGACAGCAAAGCAACTGATCACCCACGGGCCAAATCGTAATGATATGGCATTCTTTCCCATCAAGAAATTCTTCAGCTTCACAGTGCTGAATCCTGAATCTGACACTCTTAGTTAAACTTGGGACTTGGTTAAAGATTAAATAATTAAACTCTTATTTCAACCACATAAACAAAAAACTAAAATATAAGGGAAGACACATTGACAAAGCAGAAATTTGATTTTCTGTGACTGAGTAATGGAAACTCTTTTTTTTTGCATCCTATTCTGCATGTGTGTATGAGAGAGAAACATCAACAAAAAATAAGTAAATAAGAGAACTGACAAGAATGCATGAGTCATGGAAAAGGTTTAAAATCATTTGGCTTCCCCAGAAGACAGCCAGATTGTCAGTGAATGATTCAGCATAGGAAACAGCCAGTAAGAGCAAGCATCATTGGTGAAGGGATCTGAAAGAGACATCACAGGTAGGGGAAAAAGTGGGACCTTCCTTGTTGCTGAGAGTCTTAAAAAGATTATCTCAAGGGATTAGTGAAGGGCTAGGCTCCAACCTGCCTGTTCTAAAAGCAGTTTATAAGGTATAGATGAAAAGAACAGTAAGAAGCATCAGCCACTATGATTGCTAAGCCAACGAGATCCTTTCCAGCAATTCTTGCTGGAGCTTGGTTCAGGTTCTATCTTTCATATGGAATCAAAATCAACTTTACATACTCAGTTTCTACTCAAGCTTTCCCCCCACTTGGTTGATAGCACGGCTTGTAAGCCCTGTCAAGATTCTCCAACAATTTCTGACTCCTGCAACATTCACAAGCCCTACACTATTTTTTTTTTTATAAAACAAAGCCCTCCAGAGTTGTTTGGGTGATGAGGACCTAGAGATTGGTGCTCACATCCCTGTCTGGCACCTTAAAGGTCATCTTATATGTGCACCTGGACACACTATAAATACTGCTTGTTACTGTTGATTATCCAGCCAGGAGTTAATATCTCAACTGTATTTCAAACTCTAAAGAGCAAAGTCATCATGCTACTTTGAGCTTATGTGGGGCTCCTTTCTACAGAACTCAAATTGAATTTTTAAATCCACCTAAATTAATTATGTCTCAACCTTCCCATGAAACAATTAGTAAATATCACTTGTTAAATACTTCTTCTGTGGCAGGCACTCTGCTAAGCATTTATTAGTTGTACCACTTTGGGTCAATCATATATTCTCTATGAGCTTCAGTGCATCTGTAAAATGGGGAAAACACTGTCGTCCTCAAGAATCACAAAGTCAGTTGCTGACAGGTAACTAAGTAGAGGGAGCTAGATGTAAGTACTGAGTGATTATTAAGCGAGATGTACCTGGTAATCATGGGGGCCTATTCACTAAACTTGCTTCTTACATGGAACTCTGCCCAATGTTATGTGCCAGCCTGGATGGGTGAGGGGTTTGGGAAAGAATAGATACATGTATATGTTTGCTTGAGTCCCTTTGCTGTTCACCTGAAACTACTATAACATAATCAGCTATGCTGCTGTTAAGTTGCTTCAGTCGTGTCCAACTCTGTCCGATCCCAGAGAGGGCAGCCCACCAGGCTCCCCCGTCCCTGGGATTCTCCAGACAAGAACACTGGAGTGGGTTGCTATTTCCTCTCCAGTGCATGAAAGTGAAAAGTGAAAGTGAAGTCGCTCAGTCATGTCCGACTCTTTGTGACCCCATGGACTGCAGCCTACCAGGCTCCTCCGTCCATGGGATTTTCCAGGCAAGAGTACTGGAGTGGGTTGCCATTGCCTTCTCTGAATCAGCTATACCCCAATACAAAGTAAAAAGTTTGAAAATAAAAGAAAAATAAACTTGCCTCTTCTTTCCTGTAGACAGATCCTGCCTTCCTACTTAGAGCAGCAAGACGTATGCGGTGTGCTTTCCTAGGCTCCCTTTCAGCTAGGATACTGGTATATGAGCCAGTCTTGGTCACTGGTGCGTTCAAGGGAAGTCAGTTAGGGACTTTTCTTTTTTTAAGTTTTACCGTTACAACTAAGATCATGGCATCTGGTCCCATCACTTCATGGGAAATAGATGGGGAAACAGTGGGAACAGTATCAGACTTTATTTTGGGGGGCTCCAAAATCACTGCAGATGGTGATTGCAGCCATGAAATTAAAAAATGCTTACTCCTTGGAAGGAAAGTTATGACCAACCTAGATAGCATATTGAAAAGCAGAGACATTACTTTGTCAGCAAAGTTCTGTCTAGTCAAGGCTATGATTTTTCCAGTGTCATGTATGGATGTGAGAGTTGGACAGTGAAGAAAGCTGAGCACCGAAGAATTGATGCTTTTGAACTGTGGTGTTGGAGAAGACTCTTGAGAGTCGCTTGGACTGCAAGGAGATCCAGCAAGTCCATCCTAGAGGAGATCAGTCCTGGGTGTTCATTGGAAGGGCTGGTGTTAAAGCTGAAACTCCAATACTTTGGCCACCTCATGTGAAGAGTTGACTCATTGGAAAGGACCCTGATGCTAGGAAGGATTGGGGGCAGGAGGAGAAGGGGACGATGGAGGATGAGATAGGTGGATGGCATCACCAACTCGATGGACATGGGTTTGCGTGGATTCCGGGAATTGGTGATGGACAGGGAAGCCTAGTGTTCATGGGGTCGCAAAGAGTTGGACATGACTGAGCGACTGAACTGAACTGAACCGAACCTTTACAAGAATTGGGTGAGACCAGTGGGAAGACATGCCTTCTTCTTCTGGACATGTGTGTGTCTGCATGTGACATGAGCACCATTTGGAGGCATTGATAGAAATGAGAGGAACCTCACAGCAGACTTGCTGAAGATGTCAGGGGAGAAAAGTGGAAAACATCAGTGGCAGGGGGCAGCAGTCCTTGACAACATTTTTGTGCCACTGTATGAAACCTGGAGCCTCCCTACCTTAACCGAGGTAATAAATACCTGAAGCTATTAGTTGGGTTTCTATCACTCATACTGAAATCATCTCCTCTGCATCGTGGCACATTACCAACAGGCACTCGTCATCTGAAGAACTCAACTATTGGGAATTCCCTTGTGGCTAAGTGGCTAAGACTCCATGCTCCCAAGACAGAGAGTCCAAGTTCAATCCCTGGTCAGGGAACTAGATCCCACATGCCACAGCTAAGAGTTTGCATGCCTCAACAAAAGATCCAGCATGTCTCACTGAAGATCAAGGAACCCATGTTTCACAACTAAGACCCAGCAGAGCCAAATAAATAAATAAAAATAAATAAAGAAGTTGGGCACACTCAGCTTCCACTGGTGGCTGCCAGATGAGGATTTTTCAAGAAGAGGCAGGAGTCCATATTTTTTAAATGTTGGCTTAAAGAAATATGTGCATGCCAAACAAAAGACATCTGGAGGCCAAATTCAGCCCACAGACACTGTTTTCAGCCCTTGAAGTACCTCTGACAGTTGCTGTGAGTACTGAATTAAATGTGTTTAAAATAAGATCAGTAATAATAATAGCATACACTCACATAACACTTAATATGGGCCAGGCACCATTCATTTTGCATGCTTTACCAATCGAATATTCATATGCAACCAGGCCTTACAACAGCCTTACAGAGAGATATAACTACCACTTCCACTTTACAGAAAAGGAAAGTAAGGAAAAGAGAAGCTGAGAAATTTGCTCTGGTCACACAGTCACGACAAAGTGCAGCAGGAATGTGAGACTGGGCCCAGGTAACCTGGCTCCAGATTTCACTACATTTAATCAGAGGAGCCTGGAAAGAGTCAGACATAATTTAGCGACTAAACAACAACAACAGTCACTATGTTATGCTTGTAAAACATTCCATACAAATTTCTGACCTGCAATTGATAGGCTATGTAAGTTCCCCAACCCCATCCCCTCCTATGCTTGAGGCAATTTCAGAAATAGAATTAGGGATTTTTCTGATGCTAAAGAGGACAGCTTGGCATGTTAGATATTAATGACAGTTGTCATTTCAGTTTGGTGCCTCAAAAGCTGCAGTAATATCCAGGCAGGTGATCAGTATCATAATAAATGAAATCTATATAGTCTTGGCTGGAAGGTGGAACAGTTGTTATGACATCTGCACTCAGCTTCTTGGCCACCAAACAACAGGAATGCTCTGAACCTGGTGAAATGCTGTTTCTTCAGAAAAGACCACCAACTTCTCATGGTGACAGCCAGTTTCTCCACCAAGGCTCCTAGATGGTGTGGACTAGATGGATGGATGGATGGATGGATGGGTGATGAACTGGCTCCAAAGGTACACACATCTGCATATAGTAGGAGACATTGTTATTTTGACTCTTCCCTTAGGGTCAGTCCCAAGATGGACAGTCTCAAAGCTAAATTCACTTGGTATAAATAAACAACTTAGTGTTTAATCAGTCTTAATCAAATGTTCCCTAAAAATAGGCTCTTACGGAAGTGATTGCAATGGGAGAAAAGCCACTCCAAAAATGTTCATGGCACCATTGATGAGGGTAGAGGTGAGAGGAGTGTGGGAAAGCCATACACCCAAATGTCAAGCAATAAAAAAGTGTATTTTGGTATATCCATAAGATTGACTATTAGATCACCATTAAAAACACTGCTTACAAAGAATGATAGAAAATACTTAAGATCCAATAATAAATAGAAAAGGACACAAGTAGTTTATACAGCATATATCAAAATACATCATTTAAATGAATTTTTCTTAAAGAATAAACACACTGAAAATGACTCATATAAGACTCATATAATAGATCAAATATTTATTGATTAACTACCAAGTACTGTAGATGCAAAGTAATGACATGAAACAAAAAAAATTCTTCCTGCTTCTAATAGCTTTCAAAATAATCAAGGAGATGAGATGCTCTCTAATAATTACATCATAAAGAAATTTGATAATTGGAAATGAACAATTTATAACAGTTGCTATGATACTCAGAGGAGAGAAAGCTGATCTCTGGCTATGGTGACCCAGGCAGGCTGTGAAGAGGAGCAGAGTGGGAGCTGAACCAGAGGTTTACCAGGATTTCAGGAGACCAAAGGGCATTCCAAGCAGGGGGCAGGATGCACAGTTTGCACTGATGAAGGTATGGAAACATGCAAGGTATGTTTAATGTGATGCAGTGGAAAGAACCTAGGGCCTGAATTGGGACCCCGGCTCTATAATTTCTGTAAATGATGAGGTTAACCTCTGAGGTCGCAGGTTCTTGACTTGCATGCAGGAACAATAATCTCAGAGGATTTCCGTGTGGGTTAAACAAAATCATTTATATAGGATGCCTGGCCCATAGTGGAAAATCGTTAGAGCAAATTCTTTTGCTATCTCTTTATCTTGTTTTCTTTGTTCATCCATTCACTCACTCATTCAACAAGGGTTGAGCACCCACCATGTACCAGCACTGGGCTGGCTATTGTTGGTCCGTTCTCATCCAGTTCAACTCCACACTCCTTGAGGCTCTGTGCTGTGCCCCAGGAGCCTGACAACCATGGACTGCATCACAGGCTCCCGTGCCCTCTGGCTTCCAGTTGGAAACACTGGCCTGAAATCTGAGGGTGGGAGGAAAAAGAAGTTGGACGATTTACCCTGTTTTCCACTTCCCCCCTGTCTCAACATGGGGGCAGTAGGCGGCTCCTCTTCCTTAGCACAGCTCTCAGCTCTTGGGGGACACAGATCCCTCTTCCTGCCCCTTTGTGCCAAGGGGTGGGGATAACACTTTCTGGGGCCCCCATCATGCCTCGTGGGCTTCTTTCACCCTGAACATGGTCTCTTTGTTTAATTCCCTTCAGTTGAACTCTTTTGAGTCTGCTGCTTACTGGGACTCTGACTGATATACATGATGAAGAAGGCAGACAAATCCTTGCCCCTACATAAACAACTGCATAGGCACAACAGCCATGGGTACTAAGAACAAAATAAGGCAATATGATAAAGAGAGAGGCTACGAGGGGAGTGGGGGTGACATTTGAACAGAGACTTAAAGGCTGAGGGGGAGCCAGCCATCCAAAGTTCTGGGAGACCCCCATTTCAGGCAGAAGTGCTATTTAAGAGTTCAAGGTGAAGACAAGCATGAGGTGTTGGAATAATGAAAGGAGGCCACTGGGGCTGGAAACTGGTGACCTGCAGGAAGAGTGTGGAAGGATGGTCAGAGAGGCAGCAGGGGCCAGTCAGCGCTGGGTGTGTGGGCTGTGGGAAGGGACCTGGACTTAGAGACGAGGTGTGTTAGCACGGTTTTGGAGGGTGCAGGTTGGGGAGCAATTTGAGCGATGTTTTGAATCCATAATCTTCCACTGTGAGGGCAATGGATTATGCATCAGGCAAGGGTGGGAGGTTATTGCCATGGAAGGGCTGCTGGTGGCCTGAACCAGAAGGTTGGCAATGGCAGCGGAGAGGTATGAATGAACTTGAGATTCATTTACATTATGACCCTGAAGTATCATCATATTTCAGTTTTTCCCAACCAGTGTCCTAGACCCTTAGAGGATGGTGAGCACACTATTATATATTTTTTAATTTATATTTTTATTTCAGTGGTTATATATTTCAAAATTAGTATGAACATATCCTGGATCATCTGTATGCCCATCTTAGAATAGCATTATCACGTAATTTCAGTGGTCCCAGTTCATTTTGATTCTAAGACTTCCCAGCACCAAATGATTGCCTACAATGACAGCATTTAACATAATGTGATGATTTTATTAAAATGTAACACACATACAGAAAAGTATACCACTCGTTAAGAACATAGCTCAATACATTTTCACAAACCGAACATTTCCATAACCAACACAGAGTTTAAGAACCTAACCCTCTAGGAACCCCTCTCCTGCTTTCTCCAAGTCACTCCCCATCCCACCCCCAGTGTAATTATCACCTTGATTTCTAGCACCATAATTTAGTTTAGCTTCTTTGGGAACTTTAGATGAGAGTTATGTAAGTGGGATGAAGCTGGCCTCTAAAAATCCCATCACAACGTGTGGGCAGCATGGGATTCCCACTAGGGACCAGCCTCAGTTTCAGTTCATGCTTCCTGGGCACTGTGATGAAGATCTGACCTCAGAGACTAGGAACCAAATTATCCCCAAGGCATGAAGCAGTTTCATTAGCATATCACAGTGAATCCCCATCGATGGACATGGCCCAACACAGTCGCATCAGTAGTCCTGGGTATGTATTAGAATGTCTGTTTATCACGGCTGTGCCTGTCATGCAGAATAACATTTTCCTACATCTTAGATGACTCATGAGATGTTAAGAATAAAACAGTGATGTCTTGACTTCTGTCATTGCTTTCCTAGTCCGCACTCCAGCAGCTTTCCCAGGTTCAGACTAAAAGGTATCTTCTTTAATCAGAAGGAAAGTCCAGCTGAATCTGCCCCAAGTCACAGGAAGGCTCCCATCCCTGCTGCACCAGTCCTCATTTATTATACTGCCAGGGTCAAAACAGGGGAGTAGGCAAGATTTGGTTTGAATAGACTCTCTTGCTTACTCCAGTTCTGGCCCCTCCTGTTACTCCAGTGACTCATGCCTCCCACTGGCCCTGGAGTCCCTCGCTGGAAGCACGCATAGCCCTGCCCATCAAAATGTCACCCTCCTGCCTCCATTCTCTCCCAGTTCTGCTTTCTGGTATGTGATGATGAGTGATGTCGGATTTATCCAAGGAATGCCTATGATGGTTTAGTGGAAACAGCACTGCATTTGAGAGTTAAGGTTCTAGTTCTAACATGATATCAGTTAGGATAACTAATTAATTGAAAGTGACAGCATTCAACTTAAAAGACAAACCAAAAAAAAAAAAAAATCCAGTGATGAATGAGTTCCTACCAGGGTCAGGGATCAGATACAGCTATATCAGGGTCTCCAAGATGTCATTAAAGACAGACTCACTCCACATCTTGGCACTGCTGTCCTTGGCTCTCTGCCTACAGTCCTACCCTCCCAGCAACCCCAGCGGAGACCATGAACTTCTCTATTCCAGTGTCCTGAAATCAAGTCTCTTTAGTTTTGATCAGCCTCCTGGGAACACATGTCCTGATGCTCTGGTTGGTGAGGCTCAGCTCATTTGCGCATTGTGGATTTGGGAGTAATGTTAGTACCACCCAAGATGCTAGGACAGAGTGGGAGGGGCTGATTCCCCAGAAGCACTGAGGACGGCAACAGCCACAGGTGTCCTCTCCAGCTGGTAATTAATCACAAGAGCTTGACAGATCTTTACACCTCTGGGCCTGGTTTCTCACCTGCAGAAAGAGACAGATGGACCCTACAACCTCTAGTATCCCTTCTACTTTGACACTTCATAACTCCACCTAATTTCTCATGGGCATGCTGCATAGTATTTTTACATCCCAAAGAATAATTTCTCAAGCCAGTTAAAATGGGAAGCAGTAGAGACATAACCACCTACATGATAAATCATTTGGGAGGGTAAGACCCACCATAGTGCAGGCCTTCCCCATTTGCTCTGTGGGATCTCCCACAGAAACACTGTAGAGACACATGCCAGAGAGGCTGGTGCCAGTGGAGAGGAAGGGATGGAATTGGAACTGTCAATCATCGATTAATTCCACCAACAATGATCATGCACTTCTTATATCCCCAGCACTGTACTCAGCTCTGGAAATGAACATGAGCAAGGCACAGCCCCTGTTTTCTAAGACCACAGCCTTGAGGTGGGCACACAAAAGCATGCCGCTGACTGGCAGTTCAGAAGGTCACGGACTATGGCAGGATGGTAAGGTAGATCAAGTGAGAGACACAACACCCAGTGGGAGATAGGGTTTGGGGTATAGGGAGATTAGAGAATAGTCAGGGAAGTTATTTCTAAGAAAGAGATCCTGAACAGGGTCTGGAAGGAGAAAGGAGAATCTAGTCAGTTAAGAAAAGCAGGGAAATAGCATTCCCACACAGCGAGTCGGGGCAGGCTCGAGGACTGCAGTTTGTTGCAAGTGGCTGCCGTGTGGAATTTAAATGGGACAGTGGCAAGAGGTAAGGCCAGGCTTGAGTGTAAGGGACCTGTAGAACCAAACCAAGAAGATGTACCTCCTGGAGTAGCATGGAGACCCTCGGGAGGCACTGAAGGATGTTAAGCAGGAAGGTAGCACCATATCTCTCATATTTACCAGTATCACATGGGGTCAGGGAGACATAAGACCAGTTGTCTTCAAGAAGTCTGTAATCACAGACTTTCCTGGTGGTTCCATGTTTAAGGATCCACCTGTCAATGCAGGAGACAGGGGTTCGATTCCTAGTCTGGGAAGATTCCGCATGCCACAGGACAACGAAACCCACGTGGCACAACAGCTGAAGCTTGTGCTCTGGAGCCCACGAGCTGCCACCGCAGCGAGAGCCCTAGCATCACAACTAGAGAGTAGCCCTGACTTGTCACGACTGGAGAAAGCCCATGTGCAACAACGAGGACCCAGAACAGCCAAAAAATAAATAAGCTTTTTAATTAAAAAAAAAAAAGAAGTCAGTGATCATACCATCGTGATGATAGAGGAAGGACTTCAGTACCCAGTATCTGACCACTTGCTTCTGTAGTTTTGTTGTGTGTTTATTCACACCTTTACCTTGTGCCACATAAAGTTCACTCTTCAGAAAAAAAATGCCTGCACCTGGGACAAAATGTTTAAAGGTGATCTGTAAGTCTTTGCTAAAAAAATCACACCTCACAGCTGATTATAAAACAACTCAAGATCTCTTAGCCACCAAATACTAGCACAAGGATTCTCATGTGGTGCTAGTGGTAAAGAACCTGCCTGCCAATGCAGGAGACATAAGAAACACTGGTTCGATCCCTGGATTGGGAAGATCCCCTGGAGACAGGCATGGCAACCCACTCTAATATTCTTGCCTGGAGAATCCCATGCACAGATGAGCCTGGAGGGCTACAGCCTATAGGGTCACAAAGAGTCAGACACGACTGAAGGGACTTGGCACACATGCAGGCAGGCACAACAATCCATCGGCATCCAGTGGAGACACCTGGGACCCTCTGCTGGCTGCTCACAGAGGCCCATAGGTCTGCCTTCTACAGAAGGGAAGAAGCCCTATATTCTACAGAAGATTGTTCTGCCCAGTGGAAATGATGGCACTCTGCACACCCAGGCTTGATGGTAAGCGATTATTCCTAATGGCATAAAACCTCAGAGTATCGTGTGTCTGGAGGAAAAGCAGAGATGCATCTGAACACCAGGACTGCCTTAGAATGAAGAGAAACAAGGAGAAGCACTGAGTTGTGAAAACATCTACCCAACCAACCTAAGTGAAAGTAAAAGTTGCTCAGTCGCGTCTGACTCTTTGTGACCCCATGGACTATACAGTCCATGGAATTCTCCAGGTCAGAAGACTGGAGTGGGTAGCCTTTCCTTTCTCCAGAGGATCTTCTTGACCCAAGGATTGAACCAGGGTCTCCTGTATTGCAGACAGATTTTTACCAGCTGAGCTATCAGGGAAGTCCTGATCAACCTAAAATGGGACCTAGAAAAGAAATGTCTAAATCTGTCATAAATTAAGGAATAAATGAAAAAATGGCTGGTTTCCACAGAAGTTTGACCTTCTCAGTCCACTACAAAGACAGTAGATTTTTAATCATGCAAGATAACAGGGACCTTTGCCAAATGTCCTGAAGAATGAGGAGTAATTCTTTTAGCTTATATTTGACTTGGAAATGAATTCTATTTGTTGTTTTTTTTTTTTTTTTTTTGGACTAGCTTTAACTTTCAAGTTCTATTTCACTAAAGATTAAGTAGCAATGACAGTGACAATGACAATACCTCCTTACAGTCTGTTGCAGTTCTCAAAGCTTATTTATATCCATTGTCTTATTCAAGCTTCTCAGTAACCCGACTCAGTGACTTAATTAGCAAATGCCCATCTTATAGACAAGGAAATGAGGCTCAGAGACGCTCCACATCTTCTAAAGTGGTTGAACTGATCTCAAACCCAAGCTTCTTACTTGAATCCAAGATTTCTTCTTAGGAAGGGCTGAAAGAAGCCAAAACCAAAAAAAAAAAAAACTGGGTTGCAAAAAATAAAGTGCTGACTGCTGAAGCTTTACATGAGGACAAGAAATTAATAACAAAGAGACCATTTTTCATGTGGACTCAAAATGTGAGTTCTCAGTTTTGTTTCTATTTGTACGAGAGCTTTATCGTTTTAAAAGGCCCTTTCTTCTCACTCAAAATGAGAAAATACCTTCTGACAGCCAAGCAATTAGTAGAGCCTTCAGATATTGATTTCCTCTGTTCCTTGGTATTACCCTTTTTCACACAGGCTCCTGATAGAAGGGAAACTGGAGTTTCTGAATTGGCCTCTAAAGTAATTTAGCTGTTTCCCATCACCATCTCTTAGCTGCATTCCCAAGGCGTTCTCCTCCCTTCTCAGCTGCATCTAAGGGTGACTGATAGGCAGGGATTTAAGAAAGGGAAAGCAGATGGGTAAGGGGAAAGGACTGAGAACAGGAAAGGAGAGGGGAATGAAGAGAAACAAAATCAATCCCTGAGTGGAACCCCAACAAATTCTTGTGTAAAAGTTATATTTCCCCTTGAAAAAAGGAGAGGGGTGGAACATAAAGCAGAAATTACCAGTGATACTACTATCAGGATTCCTTCATTTATTCCACATTTACTGAGATCCAACTGGTACCAGGGACTTTCACAGGCTCTGAGAATGCACACAATTGGCAAAAAACAACATAATTCTTACCTTTATTTAGAGTACAGTGGTACTCTAAATTAGAATGCATACAGATTAGAATGCATACGTTGTGTTAGAGAGTGCTCTTAGGAGTAACATCCATGCAGAGAAGGCAAGTTAGCAGGACTGAGCATCCTCTGATGCAGTCAAAATATGAAACAGCCCCAAGGGAAGCCTGAGCCAGCTCCACATGGGGTTCCAAAGAGGGGTGACTTTTCAGACCTGTCCCCAGATAAGTGAGAAAGCCAGACCTTCACACCCCCATGTAGATCCATCATTGAAAGTGGGTGTGGCCTTGGGGCAGTGGGGCGGGGTCGGGGGGTGCTGGGCATCTCTCTTCGGTTGAATCAGGGCCAAGGGGGTTACACTTTCAGCAGTGGGGGCAATAACAGCCTTTGGTTCTGACGGTAGATCCGAGCAGCTAGCTCATCGGAGCCTCCAGCACATGTAGCCTGATAGAGGGGGCAGCAGCCACAACAAAATCATAGAAAAACACATAATGCACTGCAATTTGGGCTGCAAAGGAGGGAGGTGCATAGTACCTGAGAAAGTGCAGCCAAGATGAAAAGGGGACACTGGGTTTCAGGCAGGGGAAGCCCATCTGCAAAGCCCTGGATTGGGAAGGCATGGGAAGGGAAATGGGTTGGAGAGCATCCCTGAAGGGAAAAAGGAATTAACTGCCACGTGTTGGGCACTGCGTTCAGCACTTTTAATTCGTCCTTTAGTTCACTTCACAACCCCATGAGGAAGGTATTGCTCCCAGGTCCTAGCATCTCTTGAGATCAAAGAACAACATTCCTTAGAGCCATGTGAAGCCAAAAGTGACAGGCCTGATGGTCATGGAGTCAAAAGCACAATGAATTGATGAGGGCTGAGATCAAACTAGCCAATTCTCTGAGCAGAGAGAGGAATTTTAAGGAAAACAGAGAAGCTAGCTGACTGGACGCCTTTGTGGAAAATGAAAGCAATCAATATAAATGAGGACCAAAGCAAAGTTTACTGAATTTACACATAATAACATTGATCATTATAACAAAATTCAATAAAATTTTAGGTCTGATTTATTCTTACATTCATTTAGCAATGCTGCATTTTGGGAACTGCAGAAATCAAGTAAACTGTTCTGAAACAGGATAAGATGACTCTCAAGGCAGCTAGTAATACACTGTAATGAAAGAGAATTTCAAAAAAATATTTTTGTTAAGCCATTATGTACTGATTTCTATATCTGATGGTGCAAAATTTGTTGAAATAAGGTGATCTGCATAGTGACAATTCTTTTTTTCATTAGAAAAAGTACGTGTATGTAAGAAAAATGTGCATAGCAGAAGTTCCCACCTGAGCCTCTGCCGTGTCTACTGCAGATCCATGGTAATACTGGCCAGAACTGCATTTCTCTCTAGGGGTTGGGGGGACTAGGGCACCTTCCTAGAGAGAATTCATCCCAACTAAAGCAGTGGGAGCCTGGAAATCTGTGGCTTAAGAGGACAAGACTGAGAAAGCCTGTTTTGGTGTCATATCTGGGTTTGAGTCACTTCCTAGCTATGCGACTTCAACCAAATTACTAACCCCCTGCTAAGCCTCAGTCTTCTTGTCTATAAAATGGACTGTGAGAACCCCTGTGAAGTTTTGAAAGTTGAGTGATCCTTCACATTTAGAAATGGAACACCAACCATAGGCAATAATATGAGAAGGTACTCTTAAGCTACTCAAAGTATGGTCCTCAGACTCACAGTAGCACCTTGGAACGTTGCTAGAAATGCAGATTATCAGGCTTAGTGGTAAAGAATCCATCTGCCAAGGCAGGAGACACAAGAGACATGGATTCAATCCCTTGGTCAGGAAGATCCCCTGGAGTAGGAAATGGCAACTTACTCCAGTCTTCTAGCTTGGAAAATACCATGGACAGAGGAGCGTGGTGGGCTACAGTCCATGGGGTCGCAAAGAGTCAAACATGACTGAGCACCTGAACATGAGCACACACACATCCCACACCAGTCTGGCTGATTCTGCGTCTCTGGAAGTGGGAGACCAGAAAACTGGGTTTGAATAATTTTCTTGGCAGAGTGACCAAGCATCCAAGCTTATCCGGGTTGGGGAGCCTTCTAAGATGAGGAATTTCCAGTGTTAAAACTGTAAAGCCCAGGCAATCTGAAATGGATTGATTACTCTAACTCCACATGATTCTCATGTGTGCTAAAGTCTGAGAACCACTGTTCTAACAGAGGTATGTGTACTTTAAAATTAATATAATATTGTGAGTGAGATGACTGAAGATTCCATTGGAGATTTTCACAAATCCTTCGGGGAAAGCTGTGAATTACTGCTTTAAGGTAAGCCAATATTTATTGAGCATCCTTTGCAGGTCAAAAGTTTGGATGGATGCTCTTTATTTTACCTCCTTGATCATACAGCATCTTCAGAGACGTAGGTATTTTAATCCTCACCTAGAAAACTGAGATTTAAACTAGTAAGTACCCTGCCTGGGATCACGACAGGCTAGGAAGCCAAAGGGGTCCAAGAATGTCACTTTCTAGAGCCTGCGTTGGTCCCACTAAACCCACCCTTCCTCAAGAGGCAAAGACACGCTGCAATCCGTGGGGTCGCAAAGAGCTGGATATGACTCAGCGGCTGAACAATAACAACAGCGCAGACCTAAGGAAAAAAGGGATCTCTGGACTTCAGTGACTTGCTCATGGCCGACAACTTCTAAGAGAACGAGAATGGGGCCTGCTTGACTGTAGGGGGAAACCCAGCCCATCCCATCAAAAGCATCTCCTTCCCTGTTAGAGTCACCCTTCATACCTGGGCGTCCAGACTTCCAAGCCAATGCTCTTCCCATTCAGCCAAAGTGCCTTTGCATTGTTACCTTTTCAGATATTGCAAAACATCACTCCAAGTATAACAGTGGTAAGCAGGTAGGAGAAATAGTGCTTAACTGGCATTTGAAGGCATTCTCAATTTAAAAAAAAAATTTGTAGCATCAATACTGAAAACATTTATTACACATCTGAAACTTCACTTAGAATCAGAAAATGTGGACAAATCACTTATAAATTCATTTGTTATTAAAAAGTCTGTATGCACTCCCTATATTAGGCAGAGTCTCTGCTAGGTCCTGGGAGCAGAGTGATGTCAGCCAGACACTCTCTCTGCCCTCATAATGCTTCAGTCTAGCAGGGAAGACAGGTGTGAAGTAAACATACACAGGTAAATTATAATAGGCATTGAAAAGGGAGAGAAAAAAAGAAGGACATAATTTGTGAGGGGAAGGATTGGGAAGATAAGTAGCAAAAGATTTCCATCCTAATTTAGATGGTATTAATACATCTCTAGACAAACTAAGCAAAGGCTTTGTCTGATATAAATGAAAAAAAAAAACAAAAACTAAGGGCATTTGTGGCATGGTGACTGAAGGGCAAGCAGTCACATGTTTAGTTAAATGTTCTCAGAGATGGAACTAACACTGCTAGAACTCCCAAGAGCTTGGCACTTTTCCAGCAAACTCTCATTTAGAATGAAGAGCAGGCTTCCTGGAGTTCTGGAGCAGTGCTCTCTGGAGCCATACTGGAGCCTGAGACAATGGAGAAATACCCGCTCCTATATACATTCATCAAAATATCCTCCAAAATATTTTGAACCAAGTGAGAAAAATTAATAAAAGCTCTACGATCGAAAGACATGACAACCATGACTCGGTGAGAAACCAATACAATACTGTAAAGCAATTATCCTCCAATTCAACCTAAAATTTTTTAAAGACATGACAACACATAAAGCCTTGCATTGCCCAATCTTTTGCATACACTGTCATACCTTATAATAGAAACCTGCCTGCTGAACAATTTGAGGACCTTGGAGCCAGGAAACACAGAGCTGACTGGATATGGCTGTTCCCATCACACAACAATGCAGAGAAGTGACACAATCAACAATAGCCTGTCTTCACTTAAAATTTTGTTATATTTTTCCACTCTGAGTTTATTTCATATTTGTTTTTAAATTTTTGCATTAATATATAATTTTACTTGATTAAAAAGTTTTTCAGTATCCCTGTGAATTTTGCTGCCAGGAGTGAGTGCCCTCACTTGCTTTACCCTAATCTTGACCCTAGTCCTGAGTTCATCATGCAGAGACTTCAACTTCTAGCATTCCCAAAGGCAGGAATCTATAACAGGTATCTGTGTGCCTTTTCCTGGGGTATGCCCTTTTGTTTCTGTACAAGCTTGAAGAATGTCAGAGGTATACTTCAGGAACATGGATTTCCCTTCTGAAATTTTGTTTTCAGCACATGCCATCTCTTGAAAATTGTGATCTGAGTGAAAGAAAGTGGCCATTCTTCCGCCAAGTTCTGTTGCATAGAAAATGCTGGTGGTTGGATGGTGTTAAAAAGCAACATCTGGTTTCAATGCTACCTTTTTCTCTTAGAGTCATTTTTACAAAATTTGCCACTTTTTATATATGCTCAGGACATAGTCCATAGTCTTAATATTGGGCTCGGAATAAGATGTTAGAACATACACTTACTTAAACATTTCTTTCTTACTAAGATTTTGGAGGCACATTTTCTCAACTAACAAGAAGCCAGGTACAACCTGCATCAAACTAAAGAATGACATTTCCCTGGTCTAGCTTCCTAGTTCTGATTGGACAACATCCAAATGTACTACCCATTGTTCAAGAAATGTCACAAAATTCCTTGAACACAATTAAATGTGTGTTTGCTTTCAACTCTAAAGGACAGGGCACACAGCACCTTCCCAGATGGCTGTTTTAAAAGGTGCGATGAAATCAAGTATGCACTGATGAGGTGTAGCGGTCCTAAGGAGGCTGAGCACTCCCAACCCAGATCCCGGTGTTAGAACTTCTCAGCCAACTGAATGCAAATGCACAAAGGAATAAAAACAAAGCCTCACCCAGCTCCACAAAGTACTAGCTGTGTGCTCTTCAGCAAGTAACTTAATCTCTCTTTTTCTCATGTGTTCAATGGGCCAATTCAGGTTTCATTCTTGGTGTTGTTGTAAGGTTGAAAAGAGTATCTCTTCTCAACAAAACATTAGCAAACTGAATCCAATAACACATAAAAAAGATCACATACCATGACCAAGTGAGACTCATCCCAAGTTCACAAGGATGGTTCAACATACACAAATTAATCAAAAGAAAAGACAAAAACCACATGATCATCTCAATAGATGCAGAAAAAGCATTTGACAAAATTCAACATCCATTCATGATAAAAACTCTTAGCCAAGTGGGTTTAGTGGGGACATCCCCACTATAGCAAAAGCTATTTATGACAAACCCAAAGCCAATACATTAAATACTCAATGGTGAAAAGTTGAAAGTCTTCCCACTAAAATCTGGAACAAGACAAAGATGCCCACTCCCACCGCTTCCCTTCAACAAAGTATTGGAAGTCCTAGCCACAGAAACCAAACATGAAAAAGAAATACAAGGTATCCAAATGGTAAAGGAAGAGGTAAAATTGTCATTACATGAAGATATGACACTATATGTAGAAAACCCTAGAGACTCCACACAAAAACTAGTAGAACTGATAAACAAATTTAGCAAGGTAGCAGGATACAAGATGAACATACATAAATTTGTTGCATTTCTCTGTACCAACAACGAAACATCAGAAAAGAGATGTAAGAAAAAGAATATCTTCTAAATCACAACTACAAAAATAAAATACCTAGGAACAAACCTCAACGAGGAGGTGAAGGTCTTATATGCTGAGAACTATAAAACATTTAAAAGGGACACTGAGGACGATTCAAAGAAATGGAAAGATAGTCTATGTTCCTGAATTGGAAGAATTAATATTGTTAAAATGGCCATACTACCCAAAGCAATCTATAGATTTAATACAATTCTTATCAACCTACCCAAGAACTTTTTTAACAGAACTAAAACAAATAATCCTAAAATTCATGTGGAATCATAAAAGACCCAGAATTGCCAAAGCAATTCTGAAGAAAAAGAACAAAGTAGGAGGCATAACCATCCCAGATTTCAGATGATACTACAAAACTATAGTAATCAAAACAGTGTGGTATTGAGACAGAAACAGACATGTGGGCCAATGGAACAGAATAGAGAGCTCAGAAATAAACCCACACACCTACAGTCAATTAATCTTCAACAAAGGAGGCAAGAATATACAATGGGAAAATGACAGTTTCTCTGGCAAGTAGTGTTGGGAAAGACAACATAAGCAAAACATTCTCTGACATAAATCATACCAATGTTTTCTAAGGTCAGACTCCCAAGGCAAAAATAGAAATAAAAACAAAAATAAACAAATGGAACCTAATCAAAGTTACAAAACTTTGCACAGCAAATGAAATCATAAACAAAATGAAAAGACAACCTACAGAATGGGAGAAAATATTTGCAAATGATATGATCAGCAAAGGTCACATAATATACAAACAACTCATATAACCTGACAACAGAAAACAAACAACCCAATCAAAAAATGGGCAGAAGACCTAAAGAGATATTTCTCCAAAGAAGACATAGATATGACCACTAGGTATATGAAAAGATGCTCAACATCACTAATTAAAAGAGAAATGCAAATCAAAACTACAATGAAGTACGACCTCACATCAGTCAAAATGGCCATCATCAGTCAGAATGGCCATCATCACAAAGTCTACAAACAATAAATGCTGGAGAGAGTGTGGAGAAAAGGGAACTCTCCTACACTGTTGGTGGGAATATAAGTTGGTGCAGCCACTGTGGAAAATAGTCTTGAGGTTCCATAAAAAAAAAAAAAAACTAGGAATAAATCTAACATATGACCCAGCAATTTCACTGCTGCACACATACCCTAAGAAAACCACAATTCTAAAAGACACATGTACCCCAATATTACAATAACCAGGACATGAAGCAACCTAGATGTCTATCGACAAATGAATGGACAAAGAAGGTGTGGTACATTTATGTGATGGAATATTACTCAGTTGTAAAAAGGAACTTTTTTTTTGAGTCAGTGGTGGTGAGGTGGATGAACCTAGAGCCTCTCATACAGAGTGAAGTCAGTTAGAAAGAGAAAAACAAGTATCACATATTAACACATATATATGGAATCTAGAAAAAATGGTATTGATGAACCTAGCAGAGAATGGACTAGTGGACACAGCAGGGGAAGGTGAGGGTGGGATAAACTGAGAAAGTAACCTTGACATTTATACACTATCTTGTGTAAAATAGTGGGAAGTTGCTAAAGAACACAGGGAGCCCAGTCTGTGATGACCTAGAGGGGTAAGATGAGGGGAGAGGAGGGATAGGAGGGAGGGAAGATATATATACATATCTATGTATAAAATTTATGAATGATTCACATTGTTGTATGACAGAAACCAACACAAAACTTAAATTTCCACCAATTAAAAAATAAATTGAAAAAAATTTTTTCAACTACAATGAAATACCACCACCTCGTATCAGTCAGAATGGCCATCATTAAAAAGTGTGCAAATAACAAATTCTTGAGAGGGTGTGGAGAAAAGGGAACCCTCCTACACTGTTGGTGGGAATGTAGTTTGGTGCAGCCACTATGGAAAACAAAATGGAGGTTCCTCACAAAACTAAAAATGAAATATTATATGATCCAGCAATCCCACTCCTGGGCATATATCCAGACAAAACTATAATTCAAAAAGATCTATGCACCTCTATGTTCATAGCAGCATTATTCAAAATAGCCAAGACATGGAAACAACCTAAATGTCCATCAACAGATGAACAAATAAAGATACAGTACGTATACACAATGCAATACTACTCAGCCATATAAAAGAATGAAATAATGCCATTTGCAACAACACGGATACAACTAGAGATTATCGCACTAAGTGAAGTAAGTCAGAAAGAGAAAGACAAATACCATATGATATTACTTACATGTGGAATCTAATATATGAGACAAATGAACCTATCTATAAAACAGAAACATAGAATAAACTGGTGGTTGCCAAGGAGGAGAAGGGAGGGGGACAGGTCTGGATTGGGAGTCTTGGATTAGCACATGCAAACTGGTATATACAAAATGGATAAACAACAAGGTCCTATTGTACAGCACAAGAAAATATATTTAATATCCTGTGATAAATGATAATGGAAAAGAATATGAAAAATAATATATAACTGAATCACTTTGCCATATAGCATTGATGAACACAACACTGTAAGTCAACTATACTTCAGTAAAAAATAAGAAAAAAAAAAAAAGAACCAGTGAACTTGAACATAGGTAAAGAGAAATGAAACAAACTGAAACACAAAGACAAAAAAAAATACAACAAATTAAACAAAAACAGGACAGAGCATCACAAGAGCTATGCACAATACAAGCCAATGGCTGAATATGTGGCCGGGAGGAATAAATCAGGAGCTTGGGGTGAATATACACACACTGCTATATATAGGATCGATTACCAACAAGGACCTATTTATAGCACAAGGACCACCACTCAGTATTCTGTGATAATTTATATGACAAATGAATCTAAAAGAAGAATTAATATACATGTATGTATAACTGATTCACTTTGCTGAACAAATGAAATGAACACAATGTTATAAATCAACTATACTCCAATAAAATTGAAATGTTAAGAAAAGAAAAGAAACTGCGCTCGTGGCTCAGACTCTTGTGGCCCCCCATACCCATCTCCTCTTACTCTAAAGGAATAGAAATCCTAATTCTTGTAGCTGCAATACATGGCTGTGTAGAATAAAGACAACATTTCTCAGTTTCCTTTATAGGCAGATGTACTTACGTGACTAAATTCTGGTCAAAGAAATAAGAGCAACAACTAGCGATGGAGAGGCAGGCGCCATCCCGGACCATGAGTACGAGGGCAATACCTAGGAATGGCAGAGCCACAAGACAGGAGGAATTCAGATCTTTGGTTTTCCCAGAGCCATCAGAGCAGCTGTGGACTCCGTACGTCTTGACTCTTCTGTGAGCGACAAATAAAATTCTCTGTTATATAAGCCACAACAGAGACCCGAAGTAAGAGTGGCTTATGTAAGACAGAAAGATTGAGGGCAGGAGGAGAAGGGGGCAACAGAAGATGAGATGGTTGGTTGACATCATCGACCCAATGATATGAGCCTCTGGACACTCCGGGAGATCGTGAAGGACAGGGCAGCATAGCATGCTGCAGTCCATGGGGCCGCAAAGAGCTGGACATGACTTGGCGACTGGACAACAAATGTCAGTTATGAAGATGATGGCGATGGTTAGGAAATCCACCTCTACTACCTCTCAGAAGAGCATCAGACAATTAAGAGTAAAATGAAGGGCTACACAATTTGAAAGACATTTCCCTTTTCCTCTTTTACTCCATTCTCTGACTGAAGTGACAGTCTCTCAATATACATCCACCTATGATCATTTCATGTAATTCTTTTTTTCATTACAAACATGCCTGAGGAGAAGGAAAACATGACTAAATTACCTGAAAGTCAAATCGTCTCACTATATGCTCTATACCAAAAACCTCCAAGAATCAACGATTGTTAACATTTTCCATATTTGCTTCAGGTGAATTTTTAAATAAAGCATCACAGATGTAGTTGGAGTCTCTGACCTTACCCATCCAGTTTCCGACAGGTAACAACCCTTTAGAAGTGGCTGAGTACTTCCCCGTTGTGTCAAATCAGTTCAGTTGTTCAGTCATGCCCAACTGTTTTCGACCCCATGGACTGCAGCATGCCAGGCTTCCCTGTCCATCACCAACTCCTGGAGCTTGCTCAAACTCATGTCCATTGGGTCAGTGATGCCATCCAACCGTCTCATCCTCTGCATCCCCTTCTCCTCCTGCCTTCAATCTTTCCCAGCAACAGGGTCTTTTCCAATGAGTCAGTTCTTCACATCAGGTGGCCAAAGTTTTGGAGTTTCAGCTTCAACATTAGTCCTTCCAATGAATATTCAAGACTGATTTTCTTTAGGATTGATTGGTTCCATCTCCCTGCAGTCCAAGGGACTCTCAAGAGTCTTCTCCAACACCACAGTTCAAAAGCATCAATTCTTCAGTACTCATCTTTCTTTGTAGTCCAACTCCCACATCCATACATGACTCTTGGAAAAACCATAGCTTTGACTAGATGGACCTTTGTTGGCAAAGTACTGTCTCTGCTTTTTAATATGCTGTCTAGGTTGGCCATAACTTTTCTTCCAAGGAGCAAGTGTCCTTTAATTTCATAGCTGCAGTCACCATCTGCCGTGATTTTGGAGCCCCAAAAAATAAAGTATCTCACTGATTCCATTGTTTCCCCATCTATCTGCCATGAAGTGATGGGACTGGATGCCATGATCTTAGTTTTCTGAATGTTGAGCTTTAGGCCAACTTTTTCACTCTCCTCTTTCACTTTCATTAGGAGGCTCTTTAGTTCTTCTTTGCTTTCTGTCATAAAGGTGGTGTCATCTGTGTATCTGAAGCTATTGATATTTCTCCTGGCAATCTTGATTCCAGATTGTGCTTCATCTAGCCCAGCATTTCACATTATATACTCTTCATATAAGTTAAATAAGCAGGGTGAAAATATACAGCCTTGAAGTACTCCTTTCCCGATTTGGAACCAGTCTGTTGTTCCATGTCCAGGTCTAACGGTTGCTTCCTGACCTGCATACAGATTTCTCAGGAGGCAGGTAAGATGGTCTAGTATTCCTATCTCTTTAAGAATTTTCCACAGTTTGTTGTGATCCACATAGTCAAAGGCTTTGGCGTAGTCAGTAAAGCAGAAGTAGATGTTTTTCTGGAACTCTCTTGCTTTTTTGATGATCCCACAGATGTTGGCAATTTGATCTCTGGTTCCTCTGCCTTTTCTAAATCCAGCTTAAACATCTGGAAGTTCACATACTATTGAAACCTGGCTTGGAGAATTTTGAGCATTACTTTGCTAGCATGTGAGGTGAGTGCAGTTGTGCAGTAGTTTGAACATTCTTTGGCATTGCCTTTCTTTGGGATTGGAATGAAAACTGACCTTTTCCAGTCCTGTGGCTACTGCTGAGTCTTCCAAATTTGCTGGCATGTTGAGTGCAGTACTTTCACAGCATCAACTTTTAGGATGTGAAATAGCTCAATTGGAATTCCATCACCTCCACTAGCTTTGTTCGTAGTGATGCTTCCTAAGGCCCACTTGACTTCACATTCCAGGATGTCTGGCTCTAGGGGAGTGATCACACCATCGTGGTTATCTGGGTCATGAAGATCTTTTTTTATATAGTTCTTCTGTGTATTCTTGCCACCTCTTTCTAATACCTTCTGCTTCTGTTAAGTCCATACCATTTCTGTCCTTTATTGTATCCATCTTTGCATGAAATGCTCCCTTAGTATCTTGAATTTTCTTGAAGAGATCTCTAGTCTTTCCCATTCTAGTGTTTTCCTCTATTTCTTTGCACTGATCACTGAAGAAGGCTTTCTTACCTCTCCTTGCTATTCTTTGGAACTCTGCATTCAAATGTGTACCCCGTTGTGTATTTATGTCTTAATGCGTATATACATCCATAAGAAATATATATGGCAGCTTTGGAAAAGTTTTAATCTTACAATATTACTTTTACACATAGTTTTTCTTACTTATATACACTGGGTGTAACACTTGGCAACTTGCTCATTTAGGAGAGTATAAAAAAACAATGTCACAACAATCAGCATTGTTAAATGTGGGTAGGGGAATGTAATATTTTTGTCTATGCTCTTTGTGGATTTAAAATACATTTATAAGCACAGTTTTTAAAGAAAAAGTAAGGGAATTTTAAAAACTACTGAGCAGCTGTGTTGATTTACAAAATCCCTAAGACCACTCAGGCTGGGAAAGAAAGTAGGTGGGAGAGCATAACTCGTTATTTCCTAAAGACTTTACCCTATATATGTAAGTAAATATATTTTCTAAATCCAACATGTAAAACTTCTGAACTTTCCCAGCAGATATGTGAATAGATGACTTTATAAATGTAGTCTAACTTTCTAAAACACCCATCACAGGTTTTTTTTTTCTTAAAATACTCGATTCAGGTATATTTAGATAGACATGTTGTTGTTGTTCAGTTACCAAGTCATGTCTGACTCTGCAACCCCATGGACTGCAACACTCCAGGCTCCTCTGTCCTCCACTATCTCCTAGAGTTTGCTCAGATTCATGTCCATTGAGTCAGTGATGCCATCTAACCATCTTATCCTTTGCCACCCCCAAATCTTTTTGCTTTTAATCTTTCCAAGCATCAGTGTCTTTCCCAATGGATAGACATAATCCTATGTATAAAATAGTATGTCTGACAAAATTATTTTTTATTATACTTATTATGATTAATTTCGGTAGATCAATGAAATTCTTTCAAACATAAAAATATTAGATTTAGATTAAAAAGAATCATTTATTCTTGGGCCTAGGAATAAAAATGCAGATATTGGGGTATCAATTTTATAAAACAGGTATCTCCCCCATACTTTGTTTATATGGCCTAGTCACGCAAAGATAACACCTATTTCTCACATTTTCCCCACCATGAGAGGAGTAACAGTGACAATTTTTTTTAGAACCTATGTGTTTTAAAGAACAGAAAGAAAATAATGTATTTGGAAACTGAACCCATCTGTCCCACCTCCCAAGCCAGAGCTGACAACTGGGCTTGCTGACCTGAGCTACATTGGGTCAATACCAATGTCTGACCCAGAATTTGGACTTAAGTTACAGAGTCTGGGTCCTTCGGTCACATAAGCTAAGCAAGGAAGGGTGACGCTATGAGTTCTGCAGTGGCCATGCACAGAAAAGCAGATAGAGCTGGTCCACAGATAATGAGAAGAGACAAGAGGGAGGATGGAGAAGCAGGGATAAGGGGCCACGGATCCCAGAGAGGACAGTCACCCACAGCACAGGCATGCTGGTCTCCCCTGAAGCCCCCAACACTAGTCATCCTTGGATTTCATGAGCTGACCTTGTATCCTTTGAGTAAAGCCCTTGTCCTATTTATGTTATATCATGTATGTATATCGCAGAAGGCAACAGCACCCCACTCCAGTACTCTTGCCTGGAAAATCCCATGGATGGAGGAGCCTGGTGGGCTGCAGTCCATGGGGTCACGAAGAGTTGGACACAACTGAGCAACTTCACTTTCACTTTTCACTTTCATGCATGGGAGAAGGAAACGGCAACCCACTCCAGTGTTCTTACCTGGAGAATCCCAGGGACGGGGGAGCCTGGTGGGCTGCCATCTATGGGGTCACAGAGTCAGACACAACCAAAGCGACTTAGCAGCAGCAGCATGCATGTATATATGTATATCTGTAAATATTATCCTTCACTCATTTTTGCTTAAGCTACTGTGAAGGTTTCTGTTACTTGCAAGCAAAAGAGCCTTGACTCTGATGACTCCCAGTGCAGGAACTCTGAGGTTGCCACCCACCACCTTACCTCGCCTTATAAATAGTGGTGCTTTTATAAACTCATACACACAATGAGGACTCAGGAAATGACTGGCACCACAGTATTTTCCCTCGGAGAGTTGTCAAATTAAAAACAAGTAGATAGTTTCCATGTGGGTATTCCTTGGACTTTTATTTGGCAACTAAGCCATTGCTTATTGTTTCTCAGACGCCATTTACATGTCAATGTATGGCAAAACCAATGCAATAATGTAAAGGAAAAAATTAATTAATTAATTAAAAATAAATAAATAAAAATAAATTTTAAAAAATACATGAGATCAATAGTCAGAAATTTTCCAGGTGTAGCTACTCTGATAGTGTGTGCCAGTCATCTCAGTAAACACAAGATCCTGAACTTGATTTTTCTGCTAAAGCAATCAACAAGGAACACACAGCCACATTTCTGGTTCCACCCCTGGAGCTTGCTCATACTCTGATGGTATTATTGGCCATTTTAAGACTACACAACTGCTGGACGCCCTTCAAATTGTCAAGCAATTACCCCAAATAACACTGTGTTGGAAAAAATATCTTGGATTTCTCCATAAAAAGAGAACATGATGAGAAGAACAAGGTAACTTGTAAATCCAATGGCTTTTACAAAATAAGAAAACAATAAGAAAAATGACATTTAACACTGCCCACATAGATGGACCTAATCTCTTGATTTTTTAAATTTGAATCCAATTATCAACTAAAGTTCATTGAGGAACCTAGACCAGATCCCATGTAATAGACATCTCACCACTGAGGTAGGAATAAGAAGTGGTCGAAAATGATAACTGTGGCGTCTATCTGGGCCGACTTGGGCTCAGGACTACGCTGTGCTTCTAAAGGGCTGTGTGACTTGGGATGGGTGGCCCAACCTTTCTGAATCTTGGTTTCCCCGTCTGAAAAATAAGGATAAAATAATGACTACTCTGTGTGAGGATGAAACAAGATACTGCATATAGAGCACATGGCACACCTGCACGCAGTAACTCTGGGTAATTGTTAGTGGTAACTATTATTGTCGTTGTTGAAGTGGCTGTTATCATGGGGTAGCCTGTTAAGCTGGAGGCTGCTGAGACTCATAGGTCTGGATTTCAAGCTATTTTTGCAAGCAATGAACTACTAAAAATAGGAGGCAGTGTTTACTCTCATAGCTTCGGGGAACAGCTATGACTTGGTCTCTGACCAAGTAGATTCAGTGGTGGAGCAAACGGCCTTCCAACTGCCTCTCAGTTCAGACCACATCCTGACTGGACCTCAATCCAGGGAGGTTTGGACAACCCAGAAAAGCAGGCTGAGCAAAGCTCTCTAGGCCAGGCCCTTGAGAAGGCTTCCCAAGACAAATGGGCCTACGTAGGATCTTTTCTGTTTCACCCAGGAGACTGCCCAGATGGCACTTCCTGGTTCTTTCTCTCACCACCACCACCCCATGTACTGCTGGAGCCAGGATCTGAGGGAATCACAGGACACATGGCTCTGACGCAGAAAGGAGCTTCCTTATGTCCCAAGAGTTGAGCAGTTAAGGGGACTTTGCTACAACCCATCCTGTGGACTATCCTGACCATAATCCTAGAGTTGAGAGCCACCCAAACTTGATCCACTCCTGGTCCAAGGGACCCACCAAAGAGGTCCCAAGGGACTCACCTCCAGCAATGATACCTCCCAAAGTCTCTTATGGACCTGCCATACACCTTTGAACCTTAACTGGAAACTGTACACATTTCCTGCATTTGATATTTCCAACTCTAGAAAACATGATCTCAATGCCAGTACTTTGGATAGCTCACTGGACTATACACACACACAAACACACACCCACACCCACAGGTATGGAATGTATGTGTGTGTGTTCTACAACTACACAGGACTGACAAGCTTTCTTTTTCTTGTTCCCTCTTGACCTCATCTTGCAATCTATAATATGTGCCCCATGTGTCTGAGTCTATAGCGCTATCATAGTCACCAGCAACTGATGAATGACGTCTAATATCTTAATGACTTCTTTATTATAACTATTTCTGTTATCAAAATTTTGGTGAAAATTTCCCAGTAAAGTCTACAAAGGAACAGGAGGTAAGACTAAAAGAAAATTGTTGTACAGTGCATCAAGTTGCATTTAGAGTGAGTATCCATGCATAAATTTTACTCACACACAGATACAAAAGTACTGAATAAAATCATGGATCCTAGATTACGAAAGGGATTTAAGATTATTCACATGCTGGTCAACTGAAAAAACTAATACATTAATTTTACAATAAAAACAATCCAAAGAACTCTTTTGACCAACCACAAGAATTAAAGATCACTGGATACAAATGAATATTCAAAAAAAAAAAAGTAATGATCCCTTATTGCAACAGCAAACAAGATTCCATTAACAATAGCAATGAAAACCTGGAGAATTTACAAAAAAAGCCTAACAAAGGAAATATAAGATCTTTATGGATAAAGCTTGACTGAGGCATATAAAAGATCTAAGTAAGTGAAAAGATATGCCATGTTCACACATGGACTGGGAAGACCCAAATCCATCTATAAGTTCACTGTAATTATGATTAAAATCCATAATTTTTCCCATAGCCCTTGACAAGTTGATCTATAAGTTAATATCAGAACAAAAAATAACAAGATAGCTTAGAAGAGCGAAGACAACCCACCACACTAGATAGGAAACTTTTGATGAAGCTAGAGTAATTTCAGAAGAATGCCACTGGGGGAGAAATAGACAAATAGAATAAATAGAACAGAACAGAGAGCCCATAAACAGATCCAGGCTTATGGGAAAACTTGATAAATGACAGAGATAACGTACAAATCAGTAGGGAAAGGATAAAGACTATTCCATAAATAGTGTTGGATAAGTTAGTTTTCCATATAAAAAACAAATGTTTAATACATATTTCCCCCATCACAAATTAATTTTAATGTCAATTTAATAGCTAAAATGGAAAACAAAACTTAAATGTTTTTATGATCTTGGGGTTTGGAAAGATAAAACATTAAGAATAAGACAGGTAAATCTGACAATGGTAAAAATTTTAATGTTAACCATCATTTTAAAATGTGAAAAGACAAACTGAAAATTAGAAAATATTTTAATGCATGAAGTGAAGTGAAAGTCGCTCTTTATGACCGCATGGACTATATAGTCCATGGAATTCTCCAGGCCAGGATACTGGAGTGGGTAACATTTCTCTTCTCCAGGAGATCTTCCCAACCCAGGGATCAAACCCAGGTCTCCTGCACTGTGGGCAGATTCTTTACCAGCTGAGCCACAAGGTAAGCCCAAGAATATTGGAGTGGGTAGCCTCTCCCTTCTCCAGGGGATCTTCCTGACCCAGGAGTCAAACCAGGGTCTCCTACATTCAGATTCTTTACCAACTGAGCTATCAGGGAAGCCTTATTTTAATGTGTAAAAGCCAATAAAGGTGTTTTCAATGCATATTTCAATGCATAAAATTCAAGAAAGGATTAATACCCAGGAATACACAGAAAACTTACAAATCAAACAGCCCAACTGGAAACTGGGCATAGGATAAGGACAAGGAATTCTCAGAACAGACACCTGAAGAGCCAAAAAGCATACTAGCTAGTGGTCAGGAAATGAAAATTGTAGCAACAATGACCTTCCATGTCACATCCATTAGATTGGCAGTGGCTAAAAACACAATACCAAATGCTGAGGATGTGGGGAAAAGGAAATTCTCAGACACAGTTAGCGACTATAAACTGATACAATCTCTTTGGACAGCGATTTCAAACTATCTAACAAAGTTGACAATGAGCACACCTAAAGAGCCCAGGAAAGATGCTGCTAAACGTGTACCCTCAGAGAAACACTTGTATTCTTCCCACAAGAATTCACGTTAGGATGTTCTGGGCAAAACTACGTATAGAAGAAATAGACACATTTTTCAAGTTTATTAATAAGAAATGAATAAATAAACAAAACTTGGTACACTCATGAAATGGGATTATACATAGCAAAATGAATTAACTTGAAAAGTATCAACATAAGTAAATCTCCAACCACAATGTTGAATCTTAGAGGCAAATAGCAGAAAGCTAAGATGATACCAAGCTTTTTTATCTGAGTGGAAGGCATCACTATGTCCCTGATTGATCTCATCCCTGGAAAGCTATATGCGGAATATTCCTAGACCAGGGATCGAACCTATGTCCCCTACATTAGCAGGCAGATTCCTATCCACTGCACCACCAGGCAAGCCTGGCCTTATTCCTTTTTAAATGCAATATCCTCAGCAAGGCCTCTCCTCAGTACCCTGCCAACTGCCTCACTCCTCCACCTCTAATCATCTGGACCACAGTACCCTATTTCATCATTTTCACACAGTTACAGATATATACAATTATTTCATTTATTCATATTCATTTATTCATAGATTTATATATTTATATATTCATAGATTTATATATTTAAAACTATATTCCCAAGGTTTGGAACAGTGCCTAGCACATAGTAGGCACTAAATAAATATTTGTTGACTTATTATATAAAATTTAAAAACATACAAAACTATGCTATATGTTATTTATAGGCTCCTAGTTACGTTGTCAAAGATTAAAAACATGGATGGGTAGGATACTCAATACCTTTAGGGTAGAGTTTATCTCGGGGGAGGGAAGCTGGTCAGCAGAATCAGAGAGTAAAACAAAGAGGCATTAAACTCAATCTGTGATTTTGTTTTTTTAAGTTTTGAAAGAAAAACAGCAACACTTATGAAATCTGTTTATCTGAACAGTGGTTATGAAGTATTGTTACAATAGTCTCTGCACTTTTCTGATCAAGATATTTCATAATAAAAACACAGTATTTTTTTAAGAGAGATTTGAAATAAAATATATAGAGATGGAGAGCAAACCAATAGTTGCCAAGGGTTAGGAACAGGAGGATGGTCACTACAAACAGGTGACCACCTCCCTCAGGAAGATCTTAGTTGTGATTAAAAAGTTCTGCATTCTGCATAGCACAGAGAACTCTGCTCAGTGTTAGGTGACAGCCTGGATGTGAGGGGAGTTTTGGGGAGAATAGATTCATCTATAAGTATAGCTGAGTCCCTTTGCTATCCACCTGAAATTATCATAGCATTATTAATTGACTTACCCCAATACAAAATAAAAAGTTTTAAAAAAAAAAGTGCTACATCCTGGAACTTCCCTGGTGGTCCAGTGGTTAAGGCTCCATGCTCCCAATGCAGGGAGCACAGGTTTGATCCCTGCTCAGGGAACTAGATCCCACATGCCACAACTAAAGAGCCCTCATGCTGCAACTAAAGATGCCTCGTGCCACAATGAAGATCCTGAACACAGCAGCGAAGATCCTAAGTGCTGCAGCTAAGACCTGGCACGGCCAAACAAATACAATTTTTTTAGAAGCTCTGCATCCTGATTTCGAGGGTGACGACACTAACCTGCTGGTGATAAAATGGCACAGAACCATGCGTACAGTATGTATCAATGTGAGTTTTGTGGTTCTGCTTACGCGACAGTTAAATACGATGTACCCATTGGGGTAAACTAGGTGAAGGGGACACAGTTCCTCTCTGTCCTTTTCTGTACTATCTTTGCAACTACCTTTATAATTACAGATTTTATATAAATTTAGAACTATTTCAAAAAAATTTTTAATTACAAACAGAACAATAAATAATTTACCCAAAGTAATATTATTTCTAGTTGACAGATGAGACCAGTGAGGCCCTCAAGAACAAAAGTGATTTGTAGTAGGTAGTGTATGGGGCGGGGCAGGGCAGGGAGGCCTGCAGAAACTCTGGTTTTCCTTGAACAATCAAGTCAGCAAGTGCACAAGTTTGGATCCCTTGGGAGCCCTTCCTACTGATGTAACAGTAGCTCCCAGTGACTAACTCAGGCCACATAGCAAGGCTGGAGATCCCAGGCATTAGATCATATTAATACATCAGGAGGGTTTCCCAGGTGGTGCTAGTGGTAAAGGATTCACCTGCCAACGCAGGAGACCTGGGTTTGATTTCTGGGTCAGGAAGATCCCCCGGAGAAGGAAATGACTACCAACTCCAGTATTGCAGCCTGGAAGATTCCATGGACAGAGGAGCCTGGTGGGCTACAGTCCATGGGGTCACAGAGTCGGACACGACACAGCACACATCACAATGGATCAGATGTTAAAATTGGATAACGTGGCTTCAAATCCCAGCTCTGCCACCTGGCAAAGGGATGGCCTTCTGTTTCAACTCTCTTCCTCATCTGCAGAATGGGGACACTGTGATTATAGTGCCCGCAGTGTTTAATACATGTAAAGTGTTCAGTGTAAAACTTGCCACGTAGTAAGAGAGCAATTAAAAGTCAAGGAACACAGCCTATTACCTGTGAAATAAACCCAAATACATCTACTATTTGTCCCAAGGACTGGACTAAGCATGATACTGTTCAACCACACAATCAGGTTTTTGTGCTAGGTGAAGTGTGAAGGGTCTTACTGAGAAGTATTAAATTGTGGGTAAGGGGAAGTGGGGACAAGGACAGGGGTGAGGCAAACTCAGCAAAATGACCACAATTGCCTATTAGCAAATAGCTGGGAGAACCATATCCCAACCAGAAAAAGAAATGAATATAAAGCAAAACGGCTCAAAAAGGGTGTCTGTGTAACCCTACAGACGACAAGAAGGTATAATCACAAATTCAAAGCCCAAAGAATACAGACACTATTAGATTAACCAGACGTAAAGCCAAAAGTAGCTACATACTTAAAGTTCCCAAAGACTACAGCAAGACTACAGATTCTGGTCATTGAAAATTAAAAAGAAAAATAAGGGCATTTCATTTGGTCACAAACCAACTAAATTTAAAACTACTGAAACTAGATTTAATCTGGGAGAGGAGAAAGACCAGGATCCACTTTCAGTTGGCTGAAAAGAAGCGTTCCAGCTCCAGGAGCATACACACACACAAGAAACTGGAGACTGCATTTATTCTCAAAAGGTACATTAAAGTTGACAACAAACCCACTTGAAATTCAGAAATCCGAACAACAAAGGATGGTAAAAAGGGCCAGTGTTTCAGCTCAATTTGCGGTGACAGGTTCTGCAACATGTCTTTGCGAATACATAAATCAGGTATCTAAAAGAGGGTACAATCTAAAAAAGCAACTTATTTTTAAAACCAAATCACAAAAATTAGTTAAAATATGTGAAGTATTCCTGAAGTGTCAGCTTGTAATCAGTAAAATACATGTCTACACTAAAAAGGGGGAAAAAACTCAAGAATATTTTATTTTCAGTAATGAGTGAGACTGCAAAAGCATAACCATCCTCCCTCACAAATGCTTTTAAATCAGTAATACTTACAACAAAAAGTATTTGTTTCACTTTAACAGGATTTTAAGTACCCTAGTAAATTTCAGTTTAATACCCATCACATATTTTGCAAAAGAATTAAAGTCAAAGTAATAAAAGAAGTCTCAATAAATCCTTACTTTTAAAGTATTGCTGACCAGAAGAATCGGTGCCCTGTGTTTCCAGTTGGATGATTCAATTTGCTAATTCTGTGAACTGTCAATTGTTAATTCAATATTAACAGAATGTAGTAACATTTTCTTAAGGTACTGATTATATAATGGTGAAATTCTTTTTAAACTTTTATTTAAAACACAAAGATCAATGGTCTACAAGTACAAATTTCTCCCTTAACTTTCAGTGTCCGAAAGCTAACTCTCTTATGTAACATTTTTTTCTAGCAATGTGGGTAAATATGTGTTCATATTATCAGTCAGAACAACAGAATCCTCTGCAATGAATTGATTTCATGTTAACTACAAAGAAAAAAAAAGAATTACATCTAAAGAAATCAGATAAGAACAATAAAAGGAATCAGAATAAACCTTCTGAAAAGTAAAAGTAGAAAAAGAAAAATCACATCAATTCCATTAGTAAATTGTTAACTAAAAGATGGATTTGGGAAAGAGTATTTTCTAAAGTCTTAATGGATTTAAAAAATTAGAAAAGTTGGTCAGTAGAGATTATAATAGTCAAGAAACATCTTTGTTTCACTTTTAAGTTTTTTTACGAATATATAAAGAGCTGTAAAAATGAAAGTACTGTAATATTGAAGGTCAATTTTAGTCAAGTCAGAAAAGGAGATGCAAAGTTAGCTAAAATTTCCTATTTCAATTCCCTATCTTGATGCTATTCTTCCCGAAATTTAAAACCATTTTTAACTTGAATTCATTATCATGAGAATTTGGATTATAAAAAAGCATCTATGTGAACGTGTTAAAAGCACTTGACCTAGAAATCAATTTATTTTTCCCTTCTTATTTCAAAATCATTTCCAAATTTCTAAAGCAAGTAATCCCCCAGGTGCTTCCTGCCAGTTGGGAAGAACATTCTATTTAGGGACAACATGAAACAACACATTTCACCTCCTCTCTCTTCCTGCTAGCTTCTAATGTATTACTGGGAAATTGAGAGTTGGAAATTAAGAATTTTGATTAGACAGCTTTTCTATGCCTGTCGGTTTACTTCCTTCAAGGTGTTAAGTCCCTGTATGGCAATGAAGTAGCTTACAAAGTCACTGAGATTCAGACCTTAAGTGGGAAATTTAACTTAATTTGGTTGTTTTCCTCATAGCTAAACCCTCTTCTAAAGTGACTGTGTCTTTGTTTAAGATGTTTCGAGGACGAAAGAGCTGGGTTTTGAAAGGGCCATTTTCCAAAAAGCAGGTAATTTGTGAAATAAAATACTTGTCAAAATTCTGTAACTCCCAAAGAGTTGGCTATGATCTCAAAGGTATTTGGGATTATGACTATTTATGAAACAACTTAATAACCTGCACCGCAACTTTTTTGAAACTTGACTTGTATCTTTGTTTCATCTGAAATAAGTGTCAACTATTAAAAAACTAAAATGGAAGATAAGAAGTGAAGTGTTTTTGTATACGTGGAATGCTTTAGCATTTCATGTCATAAGCAGACCAAATATCCCACGGGGGAGTTGAATCAAGATACAGTGCTGGATCACTGTGGGAATAACCACAGGCAAAGTTAACCCCCTCTCTGGGACCACCTTTCACTTTCAGGAAATCAATTTTGTTGTCCCTTGAACTGGCCACTCCTCTGGTACCATGAGTAGTTACAGAGGATACATGGTTGGTATGCAAAGAAACAAACAGAAAAAGAGACGGAGAAGAGAGGGAACTAGAATAAGGAGAGAGTGGGGATGACTTTATACCACAGTTGTGCTTAATCAATGTCATTTGAACAGAACAAATTGAAGGTGATATTAGTATGTATTCAGAAGAAAATGTTTTTGATTCTGCCATAGGATTTCTCAAGGCGGTTGTTTCAACAGAAGCCCCAGTCAAAGCATGAAGCTCTGGACATCTCTGGTCATGCCACGTCTGAGGTTTTCAGACTGCTGGGCCTGGCCTCTTGCTGGTTCTAAAGACTTGGGGCAGGTACTTCACAGTCCAGAGACATCCTTTGTGGAACAGAGATGCAACTTCAAGGTCATTTAATCAGTGAAAGAACAGGCTTATTTGGTCTGAATATTAAATATGCTGCAGCATATATTATAAAAACTGTTTTATAAATTATAAAACAGCTTTTTAAGGAAAACCCTCAATTACTTATTTAAACCTGATTAATTGTGGCAACCTTTATGGAATATGATTTGCAAACATCCATTAAAATGTTAACACACATATCCTTGGACCCTAAAATTCCATTGCTAGAAATTTACTTAACATATATATTCCCACAGATACACAACAACATTAGTATAGAGATTTATTCTGTGATGTTGACTGCATCATTTTTCACAATAGCAGGAAACAACCTAAATGCCCACAAGGGATTGATTAAACCAGCGACGGTATGTTTATATCATGAAATACTGTACAGATGTTAAAAAGAATGATATAGAGCTTTTTTGTTACCATAAAAGATATAGAAGGCTATATAGCTACAGAGAGGTCTGAAATACTAATTTTAAAAAGCAAACTGCAGAACAGAATGCATAGTATGACGCCATTTGTGTGTGCTTTTAAAAAACGATTTAAATATATGCTTATCTTGCATTTAAAAAAAAATCATGGAAGAATAAAAAAGAAACTTTTAATGATAGTGACCTCTAGAGAGTGGGATTAGCAGGGATTGCAATTTTACTTTTCACTTCATACCCGTCTGAACAGATTCAATTTCTAATCATGACAATAACTGCATCATTACTTATAGAATAACTGAAAGACTAGCTAATAATAAAAGCTTATACTAAACCTACATGAACAGAAACAGAACCGTGCTCTTTTATGGGACAGGCATGGGAAGCCACTTTGCCTAATCACCTTCTTCTCGTCTGTACCAGGATAACTAAGCCTATGTGAACGGATGTTAACCCATTAGCTTACAGAGCGGAACGTTCAACACAGTCGTTTATACTCCATACCACAGTCATCTGGGGTGTTTCCATTACGGAACACGTTGACTTCGGTCAGTTTCTAAACATCTTTATTCCGACGCTGCGTTACAGGAGGTCCAGGAGCCCCGAGCGAGCGGCGCCGGGACGCGTCTGGGAGGAGCTCCCCGGGCCGCAGCCGACTGGGCTCCGCATTGCAGCCGGCTACACACAAAGAACTTTTTCTACATCACCCAGTGGCGCCAGGATCACTTCCCTGTCGACAGCCCGTGTGCACGTCGCAGACTTTAGAGCCAGCCCCTGTAGCAATTCCGTTTCAAAATTCTCAAGCAGAGAGAGCAGAAACTCTAATAAGTGAAATTCCTCGTCAGGCAAAGAGACACACTTTCCTGCCCTCATTCCTTTTTCATTCTCCCGTAACTAGTTCCTAGAAATATCTAGCCGGGCTATTTCGTTTCTAGTCTTATGCTTCTAAATCAAAGTCAATTGTGCCCAGTCTCCCCAAATGAGTCTTGGTTTTTTACCGCCTTGATTAACCATAAAAGTCCTCTCTTCTGGTGTTCCATTAACCTGCTCATTAAATGTCTTTTGGAAATGTTGGGTTCGAAGTTCCATAGCTTACATATTTCTTCTAAATCTAAAATGTTCCTCCACTAAAATTATATTTCAGTAAAGCAGTTTTTGAAAAATGGTCATTTTGCTTCGAGTATTTTGAGGCTTAACTGCAGTGCCAACAAGTAAAAACTAATTATCTGGGCAGTTAGTGTTTAAGGGGGAAGCCAGTAAGTTTAAAGAGTTAACTCATTATATTACTTGGTAATCTCTCTCATTTGTTCACAAACAATTTCTAACTTGCTCTTCAAATATTTAGAATATAAATGAAGGAAATGACCGTGATTCTCACCTATAACTTGGGAAACTAATGTTTCTGCGGTCCATTTCTCCCGAGCCTTTTTTCTCTCCCCCCAATAAAACAGCAAGAACAGTAAACAGGAATCAAATCTCAAGGTTTAACCTGAGAGTTGTCTTTCTGGTTACTGAATTGAGAAATGTTATTAGAAAGTAAGGGGGAAACGTGCCTTTTTAAAAAAGTTTGGGGGCTGATCTAGTGTCAGTAGCTAAAAATGTATTTTATGATATTGGTAACTCCTAAAAGTCTAGATACTTGCTTATTTTTGTCATAAATCTGTATGAACAATTCATTACTTTGTCAGCCTTCTCAGCTTTGGCACTAAATGGAAGGTGCTGTTAACAACCCTCAAAACTGAAGTTCTTTTATTTCTTCTGCCACTTGAGAATAAGTTCTGCCACAAAATTCTAATAACACTAAGTTCCTACAAATCAACTTGGAAATGTCTAAATGTGTTTTTCCTAGAAAGAGTGCCAGATATCAATTTTATCTGGCAACCATCAAAATATATCAGACCACAAAACTATACATTCTTGGACCTCACAAGAAGCATGGCAAGGAATTTCAGCCAGCCAATCAAAGGGCTCAGTGGCAACTCCATCTGTAGTCTACAACTTGGGCAACAACACTGAAATTAACCACTGCTATCAAGAAAGTAATGGGCTTCCTGGGGGGTCAGTAAAGATCTACCTGCCAATACAGGAGACCCAGGAGACATGGATTTGATCCCTGGATCAAGAATATCCCCTGGAGGAGGAAATGGCAACCCGCTCCAGTATTCCTGCCTGGAAAATCCCATGGACTGGTGGACTACAGTCCATAGGTCAGAAAGAGTCAGCTGACTGATCGCACGTGTGCACATGCGCGCACGCACACACACACACACACACACACACACACACACACACACACACCAAGAAAGTAACACTCCTCACCCCCCAAAAAAGTAATGGGTGGAAATTTCAAATCCACCCTCTCAATGTCTGGTTTATGATTACATAGGATGATTTAACCCATCAGCACATTAAACTCACTTTCACAAAAAAACCAGAAAGCTTAAGTAAATGGAATTTTTATTTGCACGTTCTATGTTATTTCATATGAAGACAAATGACAGACAACATGGGAATTGAAGGGAAAGAACCATTTCCTAGAGTGTCACTGTTGGTATGACTTCTATAACTAGAGGATGGTATACCTGATGTACATAGTGACCTTGAAACAGAAAGTGCCTTTGGAATCTATCAGTCATTTATTCAACACCTAAAATGAAAAACATAGTGGGAATTAAAAGGCCCTACTTTCTCTTTTCACTTTCACGCATTGGAGAAGGAAATGGCAACACACTCCAGTGTTCTTGCCTGGAGAATCCCAGGGATGGGGGAGCCTGGTGGGCTTCCCTCTCTAGGGTCACACAGAGTCGGACACGACTGAAGTGACTCAGCAGCAGCAGCAGCTCCAGCAACCAGCCCAGAATTTGCCATCTATCTAGAGAAGATACCACTTTAAGAGTTCAAAAAGTTATGAGGCTGGCAGCAGAGAGGAGCGGAGCAAGGGATGGTTGTTTTTCCTTCTGTCTTTCCATACCCCTTGGCTTTTTGAACCATGCTGCATGTGGACTTTGGTCAAAGTATAAGAGCTGCAAAACCATAGTAGTGGAAAGGAAGTGGCAGGTAATAAGCAATAGGAAGCATCCTGCTATAGCCAGAAACCTCATGGGGAATGTAGGGTATATGCAGATCTGTCCTTCTGTTTTATGTCTCCAGAATCTCCCACAAATTCTCCCCCTTCACTGCCTCCTCACCACTGCCTGAGGGTGCAATGACCTCCCCACAGTCACCTTCCCCTGGTGCGTGAGTTCTGACCTTTTCTGATCCCTTCAGCAGTCCAGCAAAGACTGTGGACTCCACCTCAGAATACTGTGTTTACATTATGAAATTAAACACAAATCACAAAAGCTGAATTATATTAAAAATGTGTATGTTAAATTATGCTTCAGTTCTGTCTGACTCTTTGCAACCCCATGGACTATGTAGCCCATTAGGCTCCTCTGTCCATGGAATTCTATAGTGGAGTGGGTAGCCATTCCTTTCTCCAAGGATTCTTCCCTACTCAGGGATCAAACCTGGGTCTCCTACATTGCAGGCAGATTCTTTAATGTATGAACCACCAGGGAAGCCCCAATAATATACATAGTTCTTTATTAATTCATTAAATAACACAATGTAGCTGTGGGTCTAACAGCTACAGTATTATTTGTTTAGTGAAAAGTGCAAAGGATATTTTGAGATATTTGCAACAACTGTATTATTGTATCAAAATACCTTATTTCTGTTGGTGATAGACTCACATCTTCTGCTAATTTTACTGTAATCTGTTGCCCAGATTTGTATGTGAAAAAAAAAATTCAATTTCAGTTAGAGGTTAGTGACAATGTTATTTTTTCCCCCTATCAAGGTTAAAAAATCCTAAGCTTTCTATCCACGGATCTCTTGCAAGTCCAAGGCTGGAATAAGAAGCCCTGATCTAGGGTCATGCCCAAGAAGACCAGCCTCCTCATTGCCTCAAATATGATGTTGTCAATCTCCTGCTCAAAAGTTTTCAATGGTTCCCATGCTTCCCAAGTAAAATATAAACTTTTCTGAAAGGCAGGAAAAGCCCTTGGTCGGTTCTCTGCTCACCAACTCAGGCTTACCCCCACCTGGATTGTCTCCTTTGCATTTGAAGCTCCACCCACAATGGTCCATTCGACCTCCTTGTCAGTCAAGCCAACTGCTTAAGAGCCAGGGCAAAAGCCAGTTCCTCTCTGATGCCTTCCTGACAGCTTCAAGCAGACCCAGGTATTTCATCTCAGCTTCCACTACTCTTTGTAACAATACATACTCTTTATATTGAGTACTGATTCTAATTGCTGGCATGTGTGTGTCCCCACTACCCACAATCTCCCTGAGGGTGGAGACTGTTTTAACTTTCTCTAGGACCTTACCTCCTGCCTAGCACATGTAGATGCTCAGTATTTGTTAAATGATTCAGTGAATGAATGATCAAATAAATGAAAGAGATAAATAAGAAGAGGGAGCAGGCAAAGATTACTGTTTCTAATATGGGTTAATGGGGAAGATATGAAATGGAGTATAAAAGAAAATATTGTGCTCATAAAGTTTGTGTTAAGGAAGTGTCACATATTCTGATTTTTTCAAAGATCATCCATGAATGCAAAAGACAATTGTCCATTAAAACAGCAATTATGGTATTGTGATTATACACAAATATGCTATATAAAAAGACCTCAACCTAGAAATAGGTTGCGTTCTAAAGCAAGGTTTGGCAAACCAGTTGTCTGGAATTTAGAATATAATTTCCCTCAGAAGCCAGTTAACATTCGGTGATCATACAAAAGTTCATTTGATTTGTAACGTGCCAGAATGGCTCCATGTTTAACTGAAAATTGGTAGAAAATAATACTATTCAGTACTCATCCAATATTACCAATTAAGCAAAAGGGTAATCAGAAGTGAATGTGAATATTATTTACCTTGAATATTAACATTAGAAGAAAGACAAGTTTAATTTTAGCAGGGTGAGAAAGCCCAGAGAGGTATTGGTGGAAGACCAGAAAAAACTGCTGGTTATTTCAGCAGCAAAACACAGTAGCCCTAGCTCTTTTTTTTTTTTTTAATTGAAGTAAATTTGAGCTTTCCAAATGGCACAGTGGTAAAGAATATGCTTGCCAACACAGGAGATGCAAGAGATGTGGTTTCCATCCCTAGGATAGGAAGAACCCCTGGAGAAGGAAATGGCGACCACTCCAGGATTCTTGCTGCAAAATCCCATGGACAGAGGAGCCTGGTGAGCCACGGTCCTTGTGGTGGCACAGAGTCAGACATGACTGAGCACAGCAGAGCACACAGACAGTTAATTTTCATTAGGTTCAAGTGTACAGCATAGTGATTCAGGGCGGGTTTTTATTTTTTTGGCTTTTTTTTTTTTGCATATTATATTGCATTATAAGTTGTTACAAGATATTGACTGTAATTCCCTATGCTATTCAGTAAATCCTTGTTGTCTGTTTATTGTATGTGTTGTAGTTTGTACCTAGCTTTTAATATGTATAATTTCACTTCAGTTATATGGATTTAAGACCTTTCCTTTTGGTCCACAAATGGCTCACACAAAGGAAAGAGAAAACTCATTTTTGCAGCACTTATAAAGTTTTGGAAGACAAAGAGGAAGGAGGAATCGAGTTAAGGAGGTTATGTGCATCCTGTAAAGTTTACCTGAGGTCAGATTAGTCAAGCCAGGGAGAAGAAAAAAGCAGCAAGATATACACAGCACGAAATAGGCGGTGATTATTACTGCTGCTCACCAAATTTGTCTGTTTTCCTGCCTGTACCACAGAGGAGGACTGGGCTGCCTGGCCCTCTTATGGTTGGGTGGCTCCATTCTGCAGAGTTTTGGCCAATGAACTGAGAGAAGTGGCAGCATTTAAATGCTAACAAGACATGCTCACATCTCTCCTTTCCCACTGGCCTCCGCCACGTTTGAGGAGGTGGCAGCTTTGCCAGCCTTGGTTCCAGAATGACTCACAGAAGAGTTGCTCTGGTGGCACACATATGAGCAGAGAAATCTGTTAAGAAGCAAACCTTGGTTGTTTGAAGCCTAGGAAAATTTGGGGTTGTTTGTTTTGCAGCATAACCTAGTTTATTATGACTGACACATTATTTCTATAATTCACCTCCAAATAATTTCCTTTCCTCCGAGAAAGGAAAAGGGTAATAGGGAAGAGATGGTGTGTTATGGTTGCCCTGGAAAGAGCCCTAAAGGAGATTAGAGGAAGAGGGGAAAGGTGTAAATTCAGATGTAAAGGATCCTTCTAATACGGATGCCCAGGGCTTGGAAGATCTTGTGTTACTTCTGAAATCAAAGTCCTGAAAGTGAAAGTTGCTCAGTCATGTCCAACTCCTTGCGACGCCATGGACTATACAGTCCATGGAATTCTCCAGGCCAGAATACTGGAGTGGGTAGCCTTTCCCTTCTCCAGGGGATCTTCCCAACCCAGGGATCAACCCAGGTCTCCTGCCCTGCAGGCAGACTCTTTACCAGCTGAGCCACCAGGAAAGCCAAGGATACTGGAGTGGGTAGCCTATCCCTTCTCCAGGGGATCTTCCCAACCCAGGAATTGCACTGGGGTCTCCAGTATTGCAGGTGGATTCTTCACCAACTGAGCTATCAGGGAAGCCCAAAATCAAAGTCCTAATAATACTATCATTACAAATTGGGCAAAGTCATAGCACTCTTATTATTAATTACATATGACTAAAAGGTATATGGCCCAGCATACATCACTGACATACATTCTGGCTGCAGGCCTCAGAACTTAAAAGCATTGTAAGCTTACTCAAAAAAAGGAGAGAAGAGTGAATAAAAGCATGGATTTGGGAATTAGATGGGCCTGAGTTTAAATATCAGTTCTGCCTCTTAAATCAACCTGTCAGTCCTCTTATCTCTAAAGTAGAGATAAAAACAGAATCTACTTCAAAGGTTTGATGGGAGCACTAACTGAGGTCACACCTGTAAAGTATCAGATTCAATACCTGGTATTACTAAATGTTCCAGCTTTTCCCAGTCCTCTGGAAGCCCAAGGGCTGGTTGGTTATAGAAAGGCTGCCTTACTGTCCTGCCCTGAACATAACGAATCTCATGCCTACCCAATGCAGCTTCAAACTGGATCTCATGGGAGCTTTCAGCCATGAACAGGCTCAGCAATGAACCTCTGCCAGTGACTTCTGCACACTCCTGCCCTCCTAGACTCTCAAGACCAGAGGTGTGCCCCACTTTAAAACAGATCTGGGAAAATCCAAATATGCACAATGGTATTAATAGCTTGGAGCAGGATTATTCATGCTCCAAGATTCTTGTCATTAAACCAGTGAGTCCAAAAATTTCCTTCATCCTTTGCCAATTTCTTACTTTCCTTTTAACACATTGTTGGACAGAGAAAAGGAATCATAAAAGTCAATGACTTCCTCCTCCCCCATTAAGGATCAATTGGAAATGACCAAAATCTATGTAAGTGGGAAAAATGACTTGTGAAAGCGTATCCTCCGACCACAGTTTTCTGGAAGCACATGTATTATGTTAGCCAGAGAGCGGAGCACAGGCAGACCTCCAGGTCCTTTAACAATGAAAATCCACCCAGAAGGTTACTGTGATAATGGCTGACATACATCAAATTCCTGTCTCTCCATCACACTCAAGATCTAAAAACCCAAGTCCAAACTCTATGATTATAGAGTAGTGTGCAAAGATTCAGAGGAGGGCATGCCAACCCACTCTAGTATTCCTGCCTGGAGAACCCCATGGACCTAGCAGACTATGGTCCATAGCGCCGCAGAGAGTCGGAACAGGGATGAAGCGATTTAGCACACACGCACACGCAAAGATCCACAGCCAAGAGAAAACACAAAATGCCTCTAACTAGGATAAAAATGGAGTCAACTGACTCCAGTTGTGAAAAGTGCAGAGTTAAGAGGGTGTTACTATTTTTTTAAACAAATGAAAATATATTATGGCGCAGATGCAAAATCTACACTACAATTTAAGTTGAAAACAGACTCCATAGGAAGGCGGAGCTTGCCCTACCTCAGGCCACTCCCACCCCAATGGGAGAGAGACTGCTCCGACATCTGGGTGTTTGGGTTTGGGTACTTCAGCGGAAGGAATCAAAAAGCATGAAGCCACCAAGAGGCTCTAAAGAGATTCAGTATTCAACCCAAGGTCAAACAACCAGAAGTGGACCCTAAGTTTTACAAGTGCTAGTTCAATGTTCTTACACCATAGCATCACACCATCCTTTCCTGACAATGCAAATCAGTCACTTACCTCAGCCTGCCTGGCGTGGAAGCTGGCCTTCAAATGGAAGCATGCATCTGGGGGACCCAAAGGCCCCAAATCAAGGGCAAATGTGAGTCTGCAGACAAGGAAAGGGAGTTGATGTCTGCACCCTCCCCCAATCTTCTCCCAAGCTCCGCCTCCTTCCCACCCCATCACATCTAAGCTTCTCCTTAACTCCATTCTAGCTTTGTTCAAGTCATTTCCAAAAGGGCCCTCCAGAGGGATTATACAAATCACAAACCTAGTTTGGTTACTCCCCCATTTAAAAAGCTTTTATCCACCACCCTCCAGATAAAATCTGAGCATTTCAGCAAAGTCTGCAAAATCTGACCAACTCACCTCTATCTCCTGTTCAACCTTTTGGGAGAAAGACCTTCCTCACCAAGGAGTCTAAAGACTCCTTTCCACTTTCATAGTTTTTTGGGGTTTTTCCCCCCCCCTAATATTTATTTATTTGGCTGTGCCAGGTCTTAGTTGCAGGGTCTTTAGTTACAGCATATGGAATCTAGTTTCCAGACCAGGGATCAAACCCTGGCCTCCTGCATTGCGAGCATGGAGTCTTAGCCACTGGATCACCAGGGAAGTCCCTCCTTTCCACCCTTTAATACTCAGACACAAGGTACCTTCTTCCAAGGTCTTCTCTAACCCTTCAAAGCAGGTTGATGGCACCTGGTCCACAATTAACTATTACTGCCTTTATCATGGTGTTTCACAGTAAATTGTTCATGTAGTTAAAGAGCTTATACAACATGGTCTCCTGAGAGGCAGAACCGGCTTCAGAGTCCAACAAAATCCTGGGTTTGAACCATGACTTCCCCATTTACTGGGCAGGATATTCTCTCTCTCCAAGCCTCAGTTTCATTTTCAATAAATGGGGAAATGCATACCTTACCCATCTGTTGGGAGGGTTAAATGGGACAACAATATATACAGTATAAGGCAGAAAACATATTTGATGGCTTAATACATGTTAGTTCCTCTTCTAACCCTTCCCTTAAGCTATAAGAAATTCTGTGATGCAAGAACTTTTATTTTTTTTACTCTTTTGTATTTCTGGTAAATAATATAGGAGGCACTTAGCACACATTGGCAGGAAAAAACAGAAGAGGGATGGAGGAATGCAGAGGAGGAGGCAGGGAGAGAGGAAAGGAAGAAGGAAATTAAATAATGAAATGACCGAATGAATGAATGCAGCTAGAAACAAAGAGAGACCCCGATCTGTTAAAGCTAACAAAAGTTATTATACAGCCTGGTCGCATGAGAATGCCCTGTCCTTCTCTACTAATAAACTCTGAAAGAATGTCCACAAATATTACTGTGTCACTAGGTAAAGCCCCTGAATCAAGAGACTGGCAGATCTACCAGTGCTAGGCATTGTACTCCAATATAAGATTGGCACACATACCTATGAAAAAACTTCATTCCCCAAATTGTTCATTTCTTATTCTGCTCTAAATGCTGGGCTTAATACAAAGAATACAAATAAACTGATCTTACTGTATGAGGTCTCAATTAACACCTAACCAGTGGTGTGTTGTTAAATCAGGGGACGTAAAAAGCTTTAATTTCCAGTGTCCACCAATTTCTGTGGTGTAAATACTCCCACCAGGGATGATTCTGGTCTATGAATGACATACCCATAATCGAATTCACAGAATCCCTAAGCAGGAAAATAAGATGAGAGAACAGTTGACTTTTCTGTCAGTGGTTCTAGCAAAGGAGACAATGGAGAGGACACTGAAACTGCTACAGATGTGCTGATGAGTTTTAATTGTCCCCTTTCTCTCTACCCCTTTTCCCAGCAGATAACTGAGCAGATGCCCTAAATAAATATGGAAAAATAAAAGCATACTTTCTGATCAAATATAGAATTAATGGCCACACCTGGAAATAGAGAAGAGGCAAAAGAAGCTCTGTTGGAAACCTAAGAAGGATCAAGTTCATCAAAAGGCAAAGGGGAAAATGGGCAGAGGACCTGAACAGAAATTTTTCTAAAGAAGACACAGAGATGGCCAACAGGCACATGAAAAGATGCTCAACATCATTAGTCATCAGGGAACTTGAAATCAAAACTACAAGATATCACCTCACACCTGTCAGACTGGCCATCACCAAAAAATACAACAAATAACATGTTAGCAAGCATGTGGAGCAAAGAACCATTATGCACTGTTGGTGGGAATGTAAAATGCTGCATTTTGCATTTTACAACTGGCTACATTCATGCATTGGAGAAGGAAATGGCAACCCACTCTAGTGTTATCGCCTGGAGAATCCCAGGGACGGGGGAGCCTGGTGGGCTGCCATCTATGCGGTCGCACAGAGTCGGACACGACTGAAGCGACTTAGCAGCAGCAGTTTGGAAAACAGTATGGACACTGCTGAAAAAATCAGAACTACCATACAATTCAGCAGTCCCACTCCTGGTTATTTATCTAAAGAAACCAAAAACCTAAACTGAAACAATATGTGCACCTTCATGTTCATTGCCGTATATTTACAACAGCCAAGATATGGAAGCAACCTAAGTGTCCACCCCACAGAGGAATGGGTAAAGACATGGTATATAAACAGACAAGGCAGTAGTCCTCAGCCATTAAAAAAAGAATTAAAATCCTGCCATTTGTGACATGGATAGACCTTGAGGGTATTATGCTAAGTGAAATAAGTCAGAGAAAAATACCATATGACCTCACTTATATTTGGAATCTAAAAATAAAACAGACAAAAAATGACAATGGACTTATTGATACAGAGAACAAACAGGTGGAGGGAGACAGGCAGGACTGGTGAAGGGAATTAAATGATACAAACTTCAAGATTTGAAATAAGTCAAGGGGATGTAAAATGGGGCATAAGGAAGATGGTCAGTAGCACTCTCATGACTTTTGTATCAGGACATGGTCACTAGACTTGTGGTCCTTTCAAAATGTACTCAAACGTCAAAATTACTATGCCGTACACCTAAAACTAACATAACATTGGACATGAACTATATTTCAACTTTTAAAAAGATGGCAGACAGCATGTTAAAATGGGAAATCAGACAACTCCTCTGGGTAGAAATAAACACGGAAAATATTTTTCTGAATGTTTAAGATCACAGCAGCTCTCTGGACCAAAACCTAAACAGGAAAAACCATACCAAACTAACCGAAGGAAAAACCGTTGAGCAAAACATAAGTTTTTATCTTAACATGGTTGGAAACTGGGGAGCTATAAATGTTAGGGCATTCTGTGATGAAGCCTCACTCTCTCTGCCATAGGAAAGGGGCTCCTTGGGTGGTATGTACGCTTAGACAGAAGAGGAAGGCGGCTGGCAATATTTCCGTCCCTCTTGCTAAGACTCTGGCTGCCTTTCCCCTTCCCTGTTTCTAACAAAGGCGGCACCACGTGTGTACCAACACTCCACAAAATACGCTCCTGACCGCTAGGGCAAGTCAGAGTGCCTACGTTATGGATGCAACGCTGAGCGAGGGCTGCCTCTCAAAGCAGTTTTATCTTTCTGGCGCCGTAGACATTTGCTGACGTGACCCCTTCTCTGTGACAACACTCGTGTGACCCAGCCTGTCTCGTTGACACAGTTCCCAAAGGGGTAAGAAGAATATATAGTTCTGCTCCATGGTTTCAGCAGAAATACTATCTAGCCGTTTGGGACTCTCGGGCTTTTAAGAAGCTACTGTGGCAACAGCTGTTACTTTACTTTAGTAATAAAGTTAAAGAAACCTGAACTCAAGCCACATAGGGGAAAAAATTAGAAACATCAAAAATATGCGAAGATGAGAATACAAGAAAACCATGCCTACATAGGAGAGTGAAACGAAACTATCACAGAATCATTTTTATGGAGAGAAACCCATAAGGCGTGGAACGGCAGGCATTGCCCTTCCATTCAAACGAAGGGCAACTTAGTGAAGAAGCAGCTTTTGATACTTCACATAAGCAGAAGCATGCACATGACAAAATGTTGCACTGGGGGCTGGCTACTTGTTTCAAAACCTGAAAGGAAGCAAGGAATGAGATGAAGAGACAGATTTAACCTTACAGATTGTAAATCGCTCAATTACTCAAGAGAAGGTAATTGGCTGTTTTCATTGGAATTTTCATAATCTGGCCAGCAGGGCTGGATCTAATGAGCAAACACGGCTCCTTCACGATACAAAAGAGGGAAAGTGAGGCAAGAATGAACTGAGCCAGTAGGCCCAAGAGCAGACCCAAGAAAGGACGGCTCCCCTGGTGAGGACTGGAGGGTAGGCAGCCACCGGGCATCACCAGCTACTGGGCATGAGTCACCTCTGGCAGAGGCAAAAATGAGATCACAAAACAGCATGGATGGCAGGGTTTCGACTTTAAACCAGCAAGTAGATTAGAAAAGCTGAGTTAAACATTAATGCCAAACTCTGATGAGAATGAAGACATCGTAGAAACCAGCAGAAACCAATTCTTCCGGTGGAAGAAGTCAAGACCTGGAAATTACCCCCACAGAGTCTTCCCAAGGCTGGCTGTCTAAATCCCAAAGAAAAACCCAAGGTTTAAAGAACTGTAGGGCTGACAGTCGCCAAAGAAAAGTACTGACTACTGAAACACAGGGTAGCAGGGTGCTGCTCTTACAAATACCAAACCTGAGATGAAAACATCCGTGTGCCAGTGTGGACTCCGCCCTTGACTCACTGGGAGGACGGTGTGTGTCTCTGTGCACGGGTGCACACAAATCTCCTGACAGCCCTGGGGCTGGGTGTCCTCCTCAGCAAAATGACACAACTAAGTTACTTCACCTGAAAAGTGGTTTCAAGCTTTATTCTAGGAAGTGAAAACACTGGGGGAGGAGAATACAGGGCCACTTAGTCAATGAAAGGCCTAGAATGAACGACAACATTTTTTTGCTCCAAAGGCTAGAAACAACCTCTTGGATGCAAGGGAAGCCTCAACCCAGCTGTTAGATGTCACCACAGCCATTCAACCCCCACTCCCCTGGGCCTAAACCCCCAGCAGAGAAGGGCACAGCCTGGTCCCAGGACATTCCATCCTGCGGATTATTTGATGACGTGTCTGCCGCCTACCCTCCTCCCGGGGTACAATTTTCTAAAAGCAGAGAAAATCCTTCCCAAGAAAATAAACACTCCCAAACAACTGTCCCATTCTGTTACCTATTTGGATTACATAATTGCTATGAAGTCAAGAGTTTCTTACTGACACGCCAGAAAAGACCTCTCAGCTCATAAGCTAAACTGCCTTTTCTCCGCTACCCAAAGCCCTCTAAAAAAAACTCCAAGTCCCTAAAAAGCAGTCCCCACTGACATGGAAGGAAAAACTCCACCACTTCAACTCTGCTCAGAATGGAAACTCGCATTAAAATATTTTAAGTGCATGGAAATCTATCAGTCCTGTATACTTTTTTCTTCAACAACAATGACAATAACACAAACCCTTACTGATGCCCCAAATCACCCTTCATAGGAAGAAAACACTATATTTTTTCTGATTCTGTGAAGGATAAGTATACAACCTTAACTTTTTTGTTGGCCAACATGTAAAAATGGGGTGACTAATAATTGGTAACTGGCATCATTTACCAGTCACCAAGTAAAAACGTTAATCCCCTCCTGACCCATCCCCACATTAGGAAAAAAACCACTAGGTCAAGTTGACTCAAACCCCACAGAGCACAATGCTAATTAAGACACCTATACTTTTCAGGTTGAGGCAGCAGTAAAAAGGCTGAGGGTTTCTTTTATAGCCTGCTCTAACTTGTTCATCTGGATCAATGTAGAAATACTAGCAATTTGCTCTTCGTAATTCCTCTCCAAGAATAAAAAGGACTAGGATATTCCTGGAAGGCCTCCTCACTCACAAATTAGAAGGTGTACCTCCTATAATCACTGTACTTTGCTCAGTGTAAAGATCAAATGAGATAATAAATAGAAAGTGCTGAGCAAGCATCTGGCACACAATAATAAACTCAATACATCAATGGCACTAGTAACTGTAAAAACAACACACAGCAATACAAAACCAACAAAAAAGGTGGGGGGCTATTTCCTGATGCTTATCAACTTACTTGGAATAGAGAAAACTGAAACCTAAGGTAATAATAGTGCCACAGCCCAACCCAGAGATGTCTTTGCTGTCCTCTGGTTTTCTCATCATCCGTCACTTGCTAGCCATCAAGAACTTGCCACAAGGCCACATGGACTCACACCCCACTGTATGTCCAACTCTCAGTAACTGAGACGTAGCAGAGTGTTTGCAACAATGAGAACAGAAATGAAAAAGATCTTAAAGAAATTTCACAAAGTCCCTTGGCACAGGTCACGTAAAAGGTTTGCCAGCAAAGTCCAACATCCCACACGACCCAATTGCTGTCAGTGGAAAAAGAGGACACAGAAAGCACAGATGCTGAACCTCCTAAGGAGAAGGTGATCTTCCCATCAGAGACCAGATACTCAAATTCTAGCTCTTCTGTAACCTTAGACCACAAATAAATCCTTCCTAAGGCACACCTAGCAATCTTTGGTGCTTGGCTCTGCTGTTTGGACATGCATAGTTGTTTTCCTCCCAGTCACAAAACCGGTTTTCAAGAGCTTATGAAAATATTCATATTTTTATGATATGCGATAAGCCAGGTTTTACTCTATATCTGATGTGCTAATTCACTTGGGGCACACACATGAAATACTAGGCTCACCTTCCTTCCCAGTCACACACTATAGTATGCAATTTTTTTTTTTTAAAGGTGGCAAAATGAATCACATCTGGAGTCCAGAAAAATGATGCATTTGCAACAGGCGTGAGACTGAGTGGTTAAAAAATGTTTGTAAAACTTTTTATTTTGTATTGTGCCTCTTCAACCTACAAGAGTCTGTGTCACAATTTCATAGTCTCTAAACCAGGTATTTTGGAAACACAAAGGGCATTAGTGTTATGCCTTTTCAACTTGTAAAAGACCAGGCCACTTGGCAACTCTTTGGAATTTCTAAACCATGCTTTCCAAAACGCAAAGGGTAAGTGTGACCCATAACTTTAGAGAAGGGCAAGTAACGTTCTACCTCTGGCTCAATATTTGGTTTATTTCACTTGATTTAAGTTTTTATGGCAACCCTCTATTACCATGAAAGCATATTCAAAGTAATAAGTGAAACTTGTGAAAGTCCATTATTTTTTATTTAATACATTCTAATCAAATAGTAACAGCAGTAAATAAACACTTTGAAAAGCAGGCATGTATCCCCCTATATCTGGAAGAAAATTAAGTCAAAGTATTCTACATGGTAGAAGGGAGACAACTGCTAATGTCTATGGTTAGACCACTTGGAAATTCCTAAAGCCATTTACAAAAAATCAATGGCAACAGGTTGTGGGACGCAGCTGTTTCAAAGGGTAAAATGTCTCTATCTACATGGTTTTATTAACAGGGATTGAGTTGCACCTGTATAGCATGACATTCTTGTCTTTAGCCTTAAAGGAAAAGAAGTCTTTTCCATTTGCACCAGTTTGAAATATTTCTGAAATAAGGCTCCCTTGAAGAGGATTACTACAGTACTCATTCACAAGAGTTCATACATGTAGTAAAAAGACAAATACAGGATTTCATGGTCATCTTTTTTGGTTGATTTGGTTAATTGCATAAAATGAAGGATAAATACTCACAAGCATATCTGTTTAACAAATCTCCTAAGTACACCAGAATGCAAAATACCTAACGTTCTAAAATAGACTCTGATCGCCAGGCACACAGAACTGAAGTTAAGCCTGTGTCAGTTTCGCTCCTTCCACTTCTTCGGCACTCCTAAGTGGAGCTCTTTCTCTCCTACCAGTCCTGGGACCTTTCAACTAACACAAACGAACCTCAGAAAGTCACAGTTCTGAGAAAATGTTCCTTCAGCCTTTACTTGGGACGTTTTAGTTTTAACTTAAAAGGATCAACTGGTCTTGGTCAGCCTTAGGAAGGGAAGCATCCCTCAGTTGAAAACATGTGGGGAGAACTTTAAATACCTAGCTACCTTGCCACACAATTAAATCAGATTGACTTCAGCTGGTCTTAGAATTCCGTGTAGTTATCCAGAGCCGGCACTCAAGATTTGGTTCTTTTACATAGCTGCATTCGGAGATATTCTATAGGAGGCATGTTTAGAAAAAAAGAAACACTTATACCTGGAATTTATATTCTTCCAAATAATCTTTTAGTCTTGTTGGTAAAGGCAGTCCCCAGATGGTACTGGTACACTTGTTAATGGTGAGTCTACAGAGATGCTGCAGAGGTGGTGCTGATGTGTAGAGAGGCTTGGTCAGATAAAGGTGAACAGTGCCATTCCGGGGGGCTTCTGGGCCTGTCCGCTTATCCTTGCACATCTGAACATAGTAGTCGATCAGATGAACCACACTGTCAAATTGTTTAAGCTTGGACTTGACACATATGATAGAGTCCAATCTAAATTTCCCATCTTGGTATTCGATGCGAAGATTAGTTGGTCCAGCTGATGTCTTAACAGATATTGTTAGTAGGTAGTCTGAATGCGAACTATCTCTAATCAAGAAAGTTCCTTCTGGTGCCTCTTTTAATTTCTCTTTGGCTTCATTAACAGTCATACTTCCCCAGTACCAACCTGGGGTTTTTGTTCAAAAAGAAAAAGAAAAGAGGGTTAAATAGTTATTATAATTTTTTAAATAGGGCAAGTACTTGGCAACAATGTTTCTAGCTATAAAAAAGAAGTGTGAAAGTTTACCATAGGCTACCATAAATACATTCTGTAGAAATTTACTGAAAAGTGGGTCCATTTAATTTTCTGAACAAACTGGAAGCCAACTTTCTTTTTTAAAAAGTAACTTTCTGTAGCTGTTCTTTGAACTCTCTTAAGATTTTCTAACACACAAAAGAATGGTTGTAATATGACACACATGGCTGAGCAGGCACGATGCTTTTCAAGTGAAATCAAAGATTTAATGTAAATTAAATGAAAGAAATTAGAAAATCCATGCCCTAAAAAAAATGGAAAACCCAACTTCAGTTAATTCCAACAAAATAAAAAACAACTTTTTGGCTGGTTGGCGTCCACCTCCACCCTTCCTAAATCTATATCTCTTTTCAAAGACCTGGAAAGCACCGCTATTTTAAAAGAGCAGTTCTAGTACAGTAACTTCTGTCTGCTGTTTTGACTGCAACTACCTTATCAGCCATTGAGAAATGAGAAAAAGCCCAATGGATAATTAGTACTTCAAGTTTACAGTCTTCCATAAACTCTCTTGGACTTCGCCCTAATTCAAACCCAATCACAACCGTCGGTCTCCCTGGCATTCTCGATTCGACCTGCCAGTTCCATCGCCCATCCCGTTTTCAAAAGCTACTTAGCGACATCTTGCATATTAAACGTTTGAACAATGCTCCCCACCCCCTACCTCAAAAAAACTGCTCGGGGACCTGCAATCTGCCGGTTCCTCGCGCGCAGGGAAAGCCCTTGGCCCGCAAGGAAAGACCGGAACCACAAGTGAAGAACTATTCCTCCCCTCTACCTCTACCAAAACTTCAACTCTGCCCCAAACGTAAGCTTTGAGGGTCTCGATTTTGAAAGCTTGCAGGTTTGCCAGAACCTCCCCCACCTCCCCCCCCACTGCCCCCATCTTGTCTTCTTTCAGATGCCTAGAGACGACAGAGAGCCGCGCGAGGCTGCCCCTAGAAACCCGCGAGGCCAGGCTCGGCGGGGGCTCCGCAGTCTGCCCTCCTCCCGGCTTTGCAGCAGTCGCCTGCGCGGCAATCTGTCGGTCCCTGAACTTGGCTGCCAAGATTCCAGGCTGCAGCGGCTGCCGGGCCCGGGAGCCGGATGCAGCTGAAGCTGCGGGCAGCGCAGCGCCCACTCGCTGCCCTCGCACCCGGCGGACAGGAAAGGCGCAGGGCACTATCTCCGGCTAGGGTCTGAGCCCGAGCGCCGACCCCCAAGCAGCCGCGGAAAACAGCTAAAGTGCCAGCGCCCTAAGAGTCCATCTCCAAAGAGCCCTCCTCGAGCTCTGCCCGCCTCTAGGCCTTGGAGTCCCTCGGGAACCACTTGCCTTTTCCTTTCCCAAGGATCCAGAGCCCGGCGGCATCCTCCCCGCGAGCCGCCTGCCCCGCGACGGGGACTGGAAGCGGCTGCTTCCCAGCCTCGCCAGCACAGCCCCATCGGCGTCTCCGGGACGGGTCCGCTCCCTACCTGTGTGACTGAGTTCCCGCAGGGCCTTCGCCAGACGCGCCGCCTCTGGGGACGGCTCCTCCGCCGACCCCGCGGTCCCCCACCGGCTCTGCGCCCCTTCCGCGCCATTCCCGGAGGACTCGAGGCACCGCAGGGTCATGAGAGAAAGGTCACCGCGGCAAAGACAGGTGGCTGCCCGAGCTGGGGTCGGAGAAGGGCACACGTCCTTCTTAGAAGTCAGTGGGAACCCCAAAACCACTCCCTGAGGGGTCCCCGAAATGGTGATGGAGGGGGTGGGGATGGGGCGCTGCAGGCTCTTCCTCCCCGGGTTCCGGTGCACCGCCGGCCAAATTCCCCGCAGGCGCGTTCACGCACAGTTTGCCTGCAAAGAGAAAGTGGAGGGTTGGGTCAGTAGGAACTGGACCCCTGCGGCCGGGGTGTGGGTGGAGAGGCCGGGATGTGGAAAATCCCGGGGACTCCTCCGCGTCGGTGCTCCTGCACCATTTAACCCCGAGCATCCAGTTACTGCCCGGGCCGGTTCCAGAGAAAGGACAGAGAAAGACAGCAGGGATCCAAGACACAAGGGGCGTGGGGGGGGGGCGGGGGGAGCGGACAGGATGAGGGTGGGGAACCGGGCAATTTCCCGCCGAGGGCTGCTCTCTGAAATCGCAGACTAGCAGACGAGAAGAGTGAAGAGTCACCTGCGGGTACGGTGGTAAATGGGCCCTAGTGTCAAGGACAGGCAGAAATTTAAAAAGGAAACAGGCGCGGTCCCCAAATTGGCACTCCTATCTCACTCTCTGCACAGCCCGGGGAGCCCCAGAGGAAGTCCCCGGGATAAACCTTGTTACCGGCCCTAGAACGCCGCGGAGCTCCCCGGGCAGAACGGGCAGAGCCGGCAGTCCTGGACTCGGAGGTGGGGGAGCTGCGGCCACCCCGCAGAAGAGTCTGCCTCGCTCCCCTGTCCCCTCTGGGGGCACGGGTCGGGGGCCGCCGAGGCTGCCGCTCCCGAGGTCGGGAAGCTCCTGCTGCTGCTGCTGCTGCTGCCGCCGCCGCGGGCGCTGTCGAGGAATCTGCCAGAGCGCGCAGACCTCGCGGGGGCTCCGACCCGTGACCCGAGCCCAGGCCGAGCACGCGGCTGAGAGCTGTGGGACCTGCTAGACAACCAACGCCGAGCCCTTACCTCGGCCTCGACCGCCGTGGCCGCCTCCACAGCAGGCAGCCTCCCGCCCGCACCGGGCGGGGGAGCCGGGAGGGGCCCGGGAGGAGGGGTTTCTGCCCGGGTTTCCCCTGTTGACTTTTTAATTTGGGAACGAGATGCCCAAGGCGGTGACTAGCCCTGCGCTCAGCGGCGGAGGCGTCCGGAGTTCCCTGCGCGGAGAGCAAACGTGAGTCCCGGGGATCACTGCCTCGACTCGACTCGCGGGGCTCAGACACCTCCTCCGGGCTCCGCCAGCCCCCGCCCCCCGACTGGGGGCAGCTGCTGGGTTCCCTCCGGCTGCAGCCAAGGAGAGGAGAAGGAGAGAGGGAGGGAGGAAAGAGTCAGGGCGGGAGGCAGGCGGGTGGGGAGGAGCGGGAGATCAGGTTATTAGAAGGATTATTAATCTGGATGGCAGTTTACAGGGAGAAAAAGAAGAAAAACTCTGGACACTTCCAGACGCCGGGAAAGAACCGGAGAAAGCAGGCACTAGCTCCCAGCCCCCGGGCAGAGCCGCAGTTCCGACTCTCACGCCCGGCGGCTCCAAACTGCGGAAGCCCAGGCTGCCTGGCGCTCGCGGCCGCGCCCCAGTGCCCTCCCCAGCCCTCGTGGGGGCGGAGCCTTCGGGCTCCCCGGACCGATACCTGCCGCCGGCCCGAGCTCCTTCGGCGCCCCAGCTGCAGGCGAAGGCGACCCTGAGGCCGTGCACCCGGGGCCCCGGCGCGCGCCGTCCGTGGCCCGCGCAGCGCCAGTGGCGGCGGGCGAGGAGGCTCATGCTTCAGGGCAAGCCCAGGGCCCGCGAGCCGCGGCGGCGGCGGCGGCGAGACTAGAGTTAAACGTCCGCCGCGGGAGCGGGGTGTGCGCGCGACTTCCCAGACGTACGCGCCTCCCTCGCTCCCCGCCTCTCTCCCTGTCCGCGCTCCCCGCGCGCCCCGCCCAGCGGCTACGGAGGCCGCTTTCCAGGAACTTTCCAGGAATCCGCCTCACGTGACCGCGGCCCCCGCCGCTGCTTTAAAGAGACTCCGACACTGTTGCGCAGGCTTCGGGGGAGACGGGCTCCGAGCGCTCGGGTTCCGGCCCGGGGGAGGGGAGTGGATGCCTGGGAATTCGCCCTCCTCTGACCCCCAACGCCTGGGAGTGCTCGGACACGCGCAGAAGCCCCAGGCCACCACCGAGCCGGTTCCCCGGGCCGGAGCCGGCCTCCAACCCGTGTGGGCAGTGCGCCGGGGTCGAGCGATTAACAGACATGCTCGCCCCTAGGCCCGCCGCCGAGGGTTGTCTTGCCCACCAGCTCCGCGCCTTTTCTAGGCGACCTCCCAGGCCTCACATCTGAAACATGTGTTGGAGAGACTAGAGGTCCTCGGAAATGGCCCCTCCCGCTCAAAGACACAGTCGTGGAGTGAGGGAGCCCCCTCTTGAGCCACCCCCCCTTCCAGGTCCACGCCCAGGAGCCGAAGGGAGTGGGCCGATGGCGGTCCCCTGGGCCTGGGTCCTAGAAGGTTGCCAGCGGGCGGAGAGCGGCGCTGGTCGCTCTCAGTTCCCTCCCCCTGGCGGGCGTGCTCGCGGTCTCCCGCTCCGGCCCGGCCCTGCTCCTCCCTCCTTCGCTCCAGACGGCCCTCCCAGCTCACCAGCGCCGATCGCGGAGGGGACGCTCAGACCCGCGCGCTCTGTGGTCCGCGTGGCCCGCCAGCCTCCGTGTCTGCAGCCGGAGAGAGCTCAACTCTGGGATTTCCCGCAGAACTGGAGCCTGGGGGACCGGGAATGCGGAAAGATCCCCAGCTCTTCTTTCCTGACCAGGGACCCTCACCTCCTCCCACCTGGTTGGAGGCCACCTGGCCTCAGTTAAAACTTATCTCTTTCCCCGCAAGTCTCCTCCCGAGATGTGACCTACTTTAAATGTGACCTACTTTTTAAAAAACCATCACCACTCATGGGAAAACCGGATCCAAAATTTCGATAACCATTTTTCTCTGAAATACTCTTCTATTGCATCACTATTCAAAAGCTTGAAAGGTCAATGGCCACTTTTAGCTGAAGCGCCGGCAATGGGGAAGTTGGGCGAGGAAGCGGCGGGGCGGGTTGGGGAGCGGGGAAAGGCTGGACTCACAAACCTTGCCTGGTGCCCCCCCCTGCTGGCTCTGTGAGGAAGCAGAAACCAGTTCCCTGCCTTCGGGAGTCGTGGACAAAAGGTTTTTCTCAATAATTTTCCTGCTTTTGAGTAAATAGTTACGCAAATGATTGATAAATTAGCCTGAGAGAAAGGGGAGGAGAGCATTTCCCAGCTAACAAAGGGTTTTGTCAACAATGGGATCGCATGGACGAATCATGTTTTGTTTCTTAGAGTCTGATGTGGAGGACTGAGCCAACTGAACCCTGGTTAGAACCCTCTATAATAGAGATGGATAAGTTTGTATAAGTCTCTTACCTTCCTTGGACCCTAGACCTTTTTCTGTAAAATTAGGGGACTGGATTCCAGTTCTGGGCGAGGGATTGGGATGAATGAACAAATAAGGTTCCAAGTGGAGCTGTGTCTGGTCTGAGGCCCAGAAACTCTTAAGAACCACTACATCTACTAGAATTCATTATGCTCTAAATTATTCCATTTAGCTTCTCCTTCCTTGGTAGAGAATCACAGAGGGAAGGTGTATCCTCTTTTCTGTGGTGTAAAAAGATTTTTTTTTATTTTCTCAAAGATAAAATAATTTCCATTTAATTGTCAGGTAAAATGAATCTGCTAACAGCTCTTCTTAACTGTGTTTGCCTGTTTGCCTCCTAAGGACCTTTGCACATGCCCTCCCTGCTTCCTGAAATGCCCCTCCCCAGACTGGTCACGTGGCTGACTGTAGTTATTCAGGGCCCAGCTCAAGATCACCTCTACAGAGTCATTGTCCACAAAGACTGTAGTAAACACAGTGCCAACTGTAGCAACATCAAGCTTTGTACTAAAGTAGGATTTTTAACTTTTGTCTCTGAAAGGTCTCAGCAACGCCCCGCATTTTGTTGGCCCTAGGAAGCACACACTAGGAAAATATTTATGAGATTGTGTTAAGTGAAAAAAAAGTAGAATGTGTAATTGTATCCATGCTATGCTTTTGACATTACGAAGTTAAGTGTGCCTGTGGGCAAAAGCAGAATGTTACCAAATAAAAGCAGCTGTTGGGAGGGTAACAGGATGTGGATGAATCTATAGATTTCCTTAATACTATTCCAGTGTTTCTGATACAGCCATCATTTTCCCAAAACTGCATGAGGGTGTCATCACTTACTCTCACGGAGTAGAGTATAGTTTGCAGAGCTGAGGGACTGCCCTCCTGAACCCCGGTCTACCACCCATCACTACCCTTTAGATGTCTAAGCAGAATCTCCAGTTTAATAGGTCTCAAACTGGGCCCCCCACAGTTTTTTCCCCCACCTCAAAAATAAAACAAAAGCAAACCATCCCTTCTGCACTCTTCCCCATCTCTGAAAATGTCAATTTCAGTCTTCAGCTGCTCAGGCCAGCAGCCCCAGAGCCATCCTCCTACACACCCTCATCTCATGTGTCAACTAGTCCCTTGATTTCACAATAAACTCAGAAGAGAAGCACTGGCCACATCTCCCCCATGCATTAGTCTGTGGTTGTTCAGTCACTCAGTCGTGTCCAATTCTTTGCGAGCCCATGGACTGCAGCAGACCAGGCTTCCCTGTCCTTCACCATTTCCCGGAGTTTGTTCAAACTCATGTCCTTTGAGTCAGTGACGCCATCCAACCATCTCATCTTCTGTTTTCCCCTTCTCCTGCCTCAATCTTTCCCAGCATCACGTTTTTTTCTAATGAGTCAACTCATTAGTCTAGGCCACCTTCATTTCTGGGCTTCCCAGGTGGTGCTAGTGGTAAAGAACCCACTTGCCAATGCAGGAGACATAAGAGATGCAAGTTCCACCCTTGGGTGGGGAAGATCCCCTGGAGAAGGAAATGGCAACCCACTCCAGTATTCTTGCTGGAGAATCCCATGGACAGAGAAGCTTGGTGGGCTACAGTCCATGGGGTCGCAAAGAGTCGGACATGAGTGAAAGCAGCTTAGCACTACCACTAGCACCTTCGTTTCTACCTGGCTTACTGCTGCAGCCTCCCTCTTGAACTCCTTGGTCCACAAAAGGCTCTCCAATCAGTAAGAGAGACCCTGTTTAAACTAAGTCATCTAACTTCCTCCCTCTGCTGTACCCCAAAATGACTGCAGTGCACCAGAGTAAAAGGCAAAACCCTAATAGCTACTCACAAGACCCTGGAAGATCTGGTACCTCTCTGATCTCATCCCCTCCTGCTCTGTTCCTCGGTCACAATGCTCAAGTCACGGTGAACTCCTTGATATTGGTAGAACATGCTAGCTGGGTTCCTTCCTCAGGCTCTTCGTCTTTGCTATTTCCTGTACCCACCATTCTCTTCCTCCAGATAATCAGATAATCTGCATGGTTTGCTCCCTCACTTCCTCAGATCTTTGTTAAGTGCCACCTCCTTAGTGAGACTTGACTGATGACCCTATTCAGAGTCCACCTCTCCTCCCACCTCTTTCCTTGGTGCTCTAGTTTTGTCCCTTGCATTGATCAGTCTAACCTAGTTTCTGCCTTTTCATTGGCCTGACTTCCTGTCTTTCTCACCCATAAGAATGTAAGCTTCATGAGGATATGTACTGTTTTGCACTGTTTACAGCTTTTTATCTCATCTCCTTCAATAGTTTCCAGCACATGGTAGGCATTCCACATAATTGTAGAATGAATGAAGCTGCAGCAAAGTGACTTTAAACTGCCCAGGCATGAATCCTTGCTCTGCCACTGCTGACTGCCTATGTTATTTTTGGCAAATTATTTAGCCTTTTGCTGCTGCTGCTGCTGCTAAGTCGCTTCACTCATGTCCAACTCTGTGCAACACCACAGACGGCAGCCCACCAGGCTCCCCCATCCCTGGGATTCTCCAGGCAAGAATACTGGAGTGGGTTGCCATTTCCTTCTCCAATGTGTGAAAGTAAAGTTGCTCAGTCATCTCCAACTCTTCTTGACCCCATGGACTGCAGCCCACAAGGCTCCTCAGTCTGTTGGATTTTCCAGGCAAGAGTACTGGAGTGGGTTGCCATTGCCTTCTCTGTATTTAGCCTTTTATGGAGATAATAATGAAACGTATAGGGTTATTGTGAAAATTAAATGACATTATCTATGAAAAGTGCTCTAGCATTTAGCAAATAATAACAGTCAGCTATTATTTTAACTCTCATCCTTGTACTACTCTCAATGAGTTTGAATTTTTCTCCCTATAGGCAAGGTTATCTTACTTTGTGTGTATGAAACCCAACAGTCACTCTCTGGTCACTGCCTGAGAACTTCCCTGTGAGTTGATTCCCTGGAGTTCACCTCTGGTTTTAAGTTTTCAAGGTAAAAGCGTGATTCAGTTTGTTCCCGGGTTTTCCGGAGTACATTCTCTGCTTAGGGGGCGGGTGCATGGCTGCAGTTATGAACAGTCATTCTGCCAGGGAGGGAAGCAAGAGTGATTTTCACAAAGCTGAGGAGTGTCTTCTGTTGCTTGCATGGAGGAATTGCCAAAGCTTGAAAATCTCCTCCATGAAGCAAACTCAAACTGGGTCTTCTTGGTTTTTTAATGCAGATGTTCTGATACTAAAACTGACTCAAGCAGTCGGCACTGAGGTTGCTGAGTTGCAGAAAGAGCTTTTTGGGTTTCGTTTGGGGACTAAGGGAATGGCTGTTGGCTGTTGTGTCTGAAGTGCCTGTGGGTAGAAGGTATCCTTTTAAGTGGCCACCATTCCTTCCTTTTAGAGTTTGCCATCTCACCACCACCACCACCACCACACACACCACTCTTTAACACTCTTTGTGACTCTGGAACCCACTCTTTCAGAAAGCATGTGACCCAGGCTAGCCAACAGGAGTGCCCCATGCCCTTGGACACAGGGGTTTGTCCACTATCATGGCAGATTAATTTTTAGGATTTGATGTAAGTGCCTCCTCTTCCGAGATGATGGGCAGTAAGGACTATGTAAGTCAACTTTCCCACCACTTGGAGAGCTTGTCAAAGAACAAAAATAACAGGGAAGGAAGCAGAGTTCAGTTTTGAGTGAGGAGAAGAGATTCCTGAGCCCTTGAATCCAACAAGCCTGAAGCTGCACTGTCCTGGGGCTTCTCAGATATAGGAGTGAACAGGTTTATTTATCCCCACAGGTTTGATGTGGGTTTCTGTAGCTTGTAATCAAAGAAACTCTCATGGGATATAACAGGTCAAATGTGGAGGGATGTGTTGGAGGGAGTAGAATGGAGAATTGAGAAGATGAAGAAGAAGAAAGTTACCTTTCATGCTAATGAGCATCTATGACTGTTCCTCTGGTGCTTCTCAGTACCCATTCCCTTTGACAGTGTCCTACTTGCTCCATCCCTATAGTGGAAGACACTACCTGGGGAGCAGAGGAAGAGGGGGAGATCCTGCTGGCTTCTGTGCTCTGAGTCAGGGATATGGGGGAGGGAAAAGTCAGGCAGATGGCCCTCCTCTAGACTTCTGGGACCCAGGGACATAGTGCATGGCTGTGACCTCGGTCCTTCAGTGGAAGGGAATCATGTTCTAGGAGAGTGGTTGTCAATGTTAAGTCACAGATCTCTCAGAAATCCTGATCAGAGTTCAACAAACCACCTGCTATGGGCCATATTTGACCTCCCCCACCTTGAGTGTTATGGGCTTCTCAGGTGATGCCAGTGGGAAAGAACCCACCTGCAGGAGACATAAGAGATGTGGGTTTGATCCCTGGGTCGGGAAGATCCCTTGGATGGGGGCACAACTACCCACTCCAGTATTCTGTCCTAGAGAATCCCATGAACAGAGGAGCCTGGTGGGCAAAGAGTCAGACCTGACGGAGGTGACAGCACAAACACATACCCTGAGTGTTATGGTTGGTCTACCAGGGTTCTAAAAAGAAAAGAAAAATGTGAACCAAATTAAAAATTTGGAGATTTCATCCCCAAACAGATCCATATTTTTGCATTCTCTAAAACTTGTCCACACTGAGTCCCATGCCCTAAGGCAGTGATCAGCTAAAGCAGAGCAGTGCTTGCTGCCTTTGGAAGGCACGTGTCCTCCCATTCTCCACAATCCTCACCATCCTCCGTGGATCCCCAACACTGAGCAGAACTTGCTATTTGTCATCACTCTTGCATTGTAGGTTTTCTTATGGTGGAGAAGTATTTTTGGGGGGGCCTAAATGAAGAAATTAAAAAAATACAACCCAAAGACTGAATATTTCAAGACAAATAGAAGAGAGCTTATTTCTCTGTGGGGGTGGAGCCTAGTCCTCTGTATAGCAGGCAAAGTGTGGCTGGGTCCTCACGCTGACCAGTTCCATTCTTTTGTTCTCCTTCCTGGCCCTGCAGGCATTTGCATACAGACTCCATGTTTCCCTGCAGAAAAATGTTCTGGGACTTCCCTGGTGGTGCAGGGGATAAGAATCTGCCTGCCAACACAGGGGACATGGGTTCAACCCCTGGTCTGGGAAGATTCCATATGCAACTAAGCTCACGAGCCACAACCACGGAGCCTGCCTGTTGCAACTATCGAAGCCCGCTCACTTCGAGCCTGTGCTCCGCAACAAGAGAAGCCACTGCAATGAGAAGCCCAAGCACCACAACTAGAGAAAGCCCACATGAAGCAATGAAGACCCAGAACCACCGAAAAGAAAAAAATGTTCTGGAGGGAGACACAGATTGGTGGGTGGGAGTGGTTACTGACAACCTAAAACCTGACTGTGAATCCCCAGGGGCCAAATGACCTCAGGTAAGACCCCTTGTCCTAGGGTGTGGATAGTCTCCCTTAAAGCACTTCTGAGAGAAAAAGCCTGCTTTCAGCATGGTGCAGGGTGCTCCTTACTGAAATTCGTATACAGGCAGTGGGTATTCAATCATGAAGACGTTGGCTTCACTAGTGCGGAGTAATTTTCTTCATACCCTTTCTCCTTCCTCACATTGCTCTTTCTGGCCATCTTGTTTCCCAAACACACCAAACCTGCCTCAGGATCTTTGTACTTGTTCTCCCTGAAATGCTCTATCCCTAATATTCTCATGGCATCATTCCCTCACTTTGTCCAGGTGTTTGCTCACGGAGACCTTCCTTTTCTTATCAGTGATTCTTTCTTTCCCCTGCTTTATTTTTCATCTCAGCATCTACCACTACCTGCTGTTATCAGTGTTCTGCATTTGACCTTTGTTTAATGTCTCTCTCCCACTGGAAATATAAAAGGGACTTTGTTTTATTCACTATTGTATCTTCAATGCCTAAAGTAGCTCCTAGTCCGTAGTAGAAAGGCTTCGCCTGTGACACAGTGGTAAAAGAATCTGCCTGCAATGTAGGAGATGCTCAGGAGACCCAGGTTCCATCCCTGGGTCAGGAAGAACCCCTGGAGAAGGAAATGGCAACCCACTCCAGTATTCTTGCCTGGGAAATCCCATGGATAGAGGAGCCTGGCGGGCTACAGTCCATGGAGTCACAAAGAATCAGACACGACTGACAGACTAAGCAACAACAAACCATAGTAGATGCCCAGTGTAAAGTTACTGAATGAATCAATCAAACATGCGTCCCAAGTAGGGAAATTGAAGCACTTTTACTACCTTCTTTCTGTCTTGAATCCCTTTTTAGCTTTTGCATCTTCTCTTGCATACGTGTGCTTCTCAGCTTAGTCTTTGACTTAGCCTGTAGACACAAATCCACTACCAAGAAGAGCTTGGGCTCTCCTGGATTTTCTCCTTGATTTCCATGAGCTTGACTTTACATCTGTCGTACCTAGTAGCTAGCATGTAAGAGAATCAGCCACTTGATGAGCTGATATGTTTCCTTCTCATTCAATTCACCTTTCAAACTCTGCTCCAAGACCTTCCAAAGAGTAACTGATGGTGTTATTAGACCTAAGCCTGGGCAGTTTCTAGGTATGTTTGATTTTCCAGAGGAGTTCCCAGAGGTCAAGGCCTGGTATGATGATGTGGTAAGCAGAACAGGCAGAAGAAATACCTATTGGTAAATAACAAATACCACTCCTGGCTTAGTCATAGAATTCTGAGAAGTAGCAGTACCCAGTGAACCAACCTGGAGATTGGCAATCATGGGTGAGGTGAGACTAACTTTAACCAAAGGCATGTGGCAGAGCTACAAAAGGCACGCTCTGAACTGTGCAAACAGTAACCACCCACCTCTTCAAGCCACAGGGACAACCTCCATATCCAAGCCATGTGGAAAGGGCAGCTAATCACACATAGCAGGACGTTCCTCTTCCCTAGCTCATTAAATTATAATGATCATGTCCAGCCATAAAAGAAAGCAATAAAATATCATCCATTTGCCTTTATGTGATGACTTTAATCTCCACCATATATTATAGCATATGCCTGACTTTACTTATAATAATCCATTATTGGTGGTAGGAAAATAAATATCTACTTTGCCTGTAAGTAAATCAAATCCAAGTAGACTAAGTAGGTTATTCTGTACTTGTAATAATGTTGTCCTTAGGAAAACAGTATAGGGTTTAGTATGAACAAACAAAACATTTTCAGTGGAAAAGTAACTTGTAGGGTAAGTTGCTTTTAAAATAGGTCATTCAAATCACTGAAAGTGCTATTCCAACAAATGTGGCTGTTACATTTTCAAAGGTTATTTATACTATTTAAACATAGGCTAGGGATAAAAAATTGAGGGGGAAAGTTAAGTTCTTTCTGTTTTGTTTTAAAATATTCTCAATCAAGAAATTATTATATTTCAGTATGTGCCAACAACTCCAAAATAAACAGTAAGGTCTTGTTTCTTAAAAAATAACAAAAATAATTTTTAAAGAAATAATTCCATGAACATCATGCTGGTAAGTCCAACCATTTTTCCCTTTGGTTTTTCCAATGCATGCTCGAAAGAGATTTTTATTGCAACTTCCCTTTTCTTCTCTGATTTTTTTAAAGCCAATACTCAAAATAGACAAATTTGTCTGACAAAGTCATCAGGCAAATACTTGTCTTACATGACATAAATATTTTTAGCCAAAGTCTACAATGTCTTCTCCTCTGCCATAACCACCAGTTTTCCTCTGTCATGTATTCATTGTCAACCAGATTAATTTTATGGTAATCTCATTAAATGGGAAAAATAATGATGACATAATAAAAAGGGTTCAATAAATAAAGATGGTATGCATAAACAAATATCACTGATAGCAACTGGGAGATCAGAAGGCAATCATAATATGCTAACATCTCACACAAAGACCACCATAAAAGAATAAGACACCAGCTATCAGAGTCCACTCAAAAAGAAATGGAAAAGGCAGCCTTCAGAATGGGAGAAAATAATAGCCAATGAAGCAACGGACAAACAATTAATCTCAAAAAATATACAAGCAACTCCTACAGCTCCATTCTAGAAAAATAAACGACCCAATCAAAAAGTGGGCCAAAGAACTTAACAGACATTTCTCCAAAGAAGACATAAAAATGGCTAACAAACACATGAAAAGATGCTCAATATCATTCATTATCAGAGAAATGCAAATCAAAACCACAATGAGGTACCACTGTACACCAGTCAGAATGGCTGCCATCCAAAAGTCTACAAGCAATAAATGCTGGAGAGGATGTGGAGAAAAGGGAACCCTCTTACACTGTTGGTGGGAATGCAAACTAGTACAGCCACTATGGAGAACAGTGTGGAGATTCATAAAAAACTGCAAATAGAACTGCCATATGATCCAGCAATCCCACTGCTGGGCATACACACCAAGGAAACCAGAATTGAAAGAGACACGTGTACCCCAATGTTCATCGCCGCATTGTTTACAATAGCCAGGACATGGAAGCAACCTAGATGCCCATCAGCTGACGAATGGATAAGAAAGCTGTGGTACATATGCACAATGGAATATTACTCAGCATTAAAAAAAATTCATTTGAATCAGTTCTACTCAGGTGGACGGAACTGGAGCCTATTATCCGAGTGAAGTAAGCCAGAAGGAAAAACAAAAATACAGTAAGTATACTAACACATATATATATGGAATTTAGAAAGATGGTAACGAGAACCCTGCATGCGAGACAGCAAAAGAAACGCAGATGTATAGAACAGACTCGTAGACTCTGTGGAAGAGGGCAAGGGTGGGATGATATGGGAGAATGGCATTGAAACATGTTAATTATCATATGTGAAATCAATTGCCAGCCCAGGATTGATGCTTGGGACTGGTGCACCGAGATGACCCAGGGGAAGGGAATCGGGAGGGAGGAGGGAGGTGGGTTCTGGAGGGGGAACATATGTATACCCATGGTGGATTCATGTCAATGTATGGCAAAACCAACACAATAAAGTAAAAAAATTTAAATAAAAAAAAAGAAATGGATAACCTTTATAGCCCTTTTAAAGAAGTAAATTCCAGATTCATGAGACTTTACTGGTGAGTTTTACCACTTAATGAAGAAATGACACCTGTTCTACATAAACTTTTCCCAAAAAATAGAAGTGGTAACATTTAACAACTCATTTTATTAATAAGAGGCCAGCATTATGATGATGCCAAAGATAGATGAGACAGAAAACTATAGACCAATACCTCTCATGAACATAGTAACAAAATACTAGCATACTGAATCAGAAATCCATAAAAAGGATAATATACCATGACCTATTTGGGTATATCCCAGAAAAGCGAAGTATGTTCAGTATTCAAAATCAACCAGTAAAAGTCATATTTCCAACAGACTAAAATACTAAAATTATGTAATATCTCAATATATGCTTTAAAGCCACTTACAAAATTCAGCATTCTTTACAAAGAGTTTTGGCAAACTTGAAATAGAAGGAAATGTTCTCAATCTGGCAAACCTTGTGTCCAAAAAAATGGTAACGTTGTTATTTTTCTTTAACTTTCTATTTTGCATTGGGGTTATAGCCAATTAACAATGTTGTGATAATTCCAGGGGAACAGTGAAGGGACTCAGCTACACGTACACTTGTACCAGTTCTCCCCGGTCTCCCCTCCCACCCAGGCTGCCATATAACACTGAGCAAGATTCCATGCACTACACAGTTGGTCCTCTTTGCTTATCCATCTTAAATATAGCGGTGTGTACGCGTCCATCCCAAAGTCCCTAACCGTCTCTTCCCCCATACTTTCCCCCACCTTCCCAGTCCCCCACTCCCAACAGCCATAAGCTCATTCTAGAAGTCTGTCTGTTTCTGTTTGGTACATAACTCAGCCGTTAAAAAGAATGGATAAATGCCATTTGCAGTAACATGGATGGACCCAGAGAGCGTCATACTGAGTCCAGTAAGTCAGACGGAGATGGAGAAATAGCGTTTGACATCCCTTGTGTGTGGAATCTAAAAAGAAATGACACACATGAACTTAGGTAACATCAGTCTTAACAGTAGAAGATTGAATGCCTTGCAATTCAATCCGGCATTGAGGCAAGAATGCCCACTTTTATAGCTTCTTTTCACTGTTAAATTGGAGGTCGTAGCTAGTGCAATAAAATAAGAAAATAAATAAAAGCATACTAGATTGTTTTTTAAAAAGTAAAAATGTCTTTAATTGCAAATAGCATAATCATATGCATAGAAAAGTTAAGATATCAAAAATACAAATAGTTATTGCAAAAAATATGTGAGTTTAGCTATGTATCAGGATACAGCGAAGTGAAAGTCTCTCACTAGTGTCTGACTCTTTGCCACCCCATGAACTATGCGTGTCTGACTCCTTATGACCCCATGAACTATGGTCTATGGAATTCTCCAGGCCAGAATACTCGAGTGGGTTGCCTTTCCCTTCTCCAGGGGATTTTCCCAACTGAGGTATTGAACCCAGGTCTCCTGCATTGCAGGTGGATTCTTAACCAGCTGAGCCAGGAGGGAAGGCCATCAGGATACAAGATCAATTTAAAAAATAAATTGTTTTTCTGCTCATAAGCAATGAACTATTGGATATTGAAAATGCTAAAAATACCACTCACTGTAATAATCTATATGGGAAAAGAATCTTAAAAAGAGTGGATATATGTATATGTATAATTGATACACTTTGCTATACAGTAGAAACTATTGCAACATTGTAAATCAACTATACCCTAATAAAAATTTTAAAAATTACCACTCACAACAGATTAAAAACATGAAATATTTAGAGATAAATATAACCAACTATGTGCAAGACCTGTATACTGAAAAAATTTCTAATGCTGAGAGAAATCAAGGAAGAACTAAACAAATCAAGAGACAAATCATGCTCATGAATGGGAAGAGTGAATATTGTTAAGATGTCAGTTCTTTCCAAATTCATCTGCAGATCAACAGCCCTTGTTGTTACAGTAGAAATTTACAAACTGAATCTAAAATTTTTTTAAAAATATAAAGGACCAGAAATGACTTTTGAAAAAAGATAACGGAGTTAGAAGAGTTGAATTGGAGTTTAAATCTCTCTGGTTTCAAGATTTATTCTACAGCTACAGTAATCAAGGCAGTGCATATAGCTAAAGGTAGAAATAGAGATCAAAGGGACAGACTATATATAGAGTCCAGAAATAAATCTACCAAAATATAGTAAACTGATTTCCAACAAACTCTTTTTTAGCGCTGGAACAATTGGCTATCCAAAAAAAATGAACCTTGACTCTTACTTCATACTATACTCCACAGTTAACTTGTAGTGGATCATAGACCTAAATTTTAAGAGATAAAACTATAAAACTTCTGAGAAAACATAGGAAAAGATCTTTTTACCTTGGGTTAAACAGGGATTTCCTAGATAAGAAACCAATATCATGAACCATAAAAGAAAAAACTAATATATTGGACTTCATCAAAATTTTTAAATTTCTACTTTTCTAAAGATAATGTTATATGAATATATCTCAATAAATCAGTTATAAAAATATTAAGAAAATGAAAAAAGCCACAGGCATGGAAAATTATTAGAAAATTTTTTATCTGATAAAGGACTTATAAAAAACGATTACAGCACAATAAGAGTAATATTTAAAAACCCAACTAAAAATAGGTCAAAATATTTAAACAGACACTTTCACTAAAGAAATAAATGAATGGCAAATTAGTTCATTAAAAGATGCTAATTTGAGTTTAGAGAAATGTAAATTAAAACATGAGAAGATACCTTTGCACCCTTACTAGAATCTCTAAGATTTTAAAAATTGACATGACCAAACATTGCCAAGCATACAAAGCAACAGAAATTCTCATGTTTATAACAATTTTATTCATAATAGCTGAAGACTGGAAACAGCTCAAATGTTCACCAATAGGTGTATAAACAAATTATCTATATCCAGACCATAGAGTAATAGTCAGCAATAAAAAAAAGAACTATAGACACATGCAACAATATGAATTCATCTCAAAAGCAATTAGCTAAGTATAACAAGCCAGACATAAAAGGCTATATATTATAGGATTACATTTATACAACATTTTAAAAAACAGGTCAGATATTGCAAGGAAATGAGGGTGGGTGAGGAGATTGACTGCAAAGAGCATGAAGGAACATTTGAAGTTGATAGAAATGTTCTATATCTTGATTAAGGCAGCAGTTTTATGACTCTGTATGATCAACAAAGGGCTTCCTTGATGGCTCAGTGGCAAAGAATCTGCCTGCAATGCAGGAGACAATGAGATGCAGTCCCTTGGTTAGGAAGATCCCCTAGAGGAGGAGATGGCAACCCACTCCAATATTTTTGCCTGGAAAATTCCCTGGACAGAGGAGCCTAGCAGACTATAGTCCATAGGTTCACAAAGAGTCAGATGCAACTGAGCACTCTCACATGATGATCAACAAAACTCAGTGAGCAGTGCTTGTAAGGGGTGACTTTTATTGGGTTGGCCAAAAGGTTTGTTCAGGTTTTTTCATAACATGGAAATCGAATGAAACTTTTTGGCCAACTCAATATTTTATGTGACTTATTCCCCAATAATCCTGACTCTTAAAAAGGTAAAATTTAAGAACTACCTTGGAGAAGGACAAAAGAGAGTAAAGACTGAAACTTTATGTTATTCAGGCTAAGTCAATATACATGCAAGACCCCATCACTAAACAATCTTCCCTCTGACTTGGTATTTTCACATTCGTATGGTGCTAACTCTGGGAAGACAAATAAGGGAAGTAAGGGTGATTTTTTTTTTTATCCCTACAACTAAAAATTCTAGACACCTCTCTGCACATTAATTCAGATTATTCAACAACGAGAATAGGCTTGGTGAAGTTACAAATAGGAGAAGATACAGTTTTAACTTTAGCACTAAAAACAGGTTTAAAAATAGAACTCATAACTAGATCTTAAAAGTTCTTACCACAAAAAAGAAATGGCAATTATGTGATGGGCTGATAATATTGTAATCTATAAATGTATCAAATCATGTTTGTACAGCTTAATGTTATATGTCAGTTGCATCTCAGTTTTTAAAATTAAAAATATAAATAGATGATAAAAACAACATTCTTACATACCCTCAGAGGGGTAGAAGGTATTTTACCCATGTGCATCCTTAGCTAACGATAGCTCTCTGCAGGTAGAAAATGCAGGTAGAGGGAGATGCTGTGAAATTGAAGAGTTTTGCCCCAGGGAGAGAGCTGGCTGGACTTACATGTTGCAGAGATCACTGTGGTAGTCATGGTATGAAACTGAATTTGATCAGGGCAATGCAGTATGGAAGGACATGGCTGTTGAAAGCTGAAAGCATCCCTTGATAAGTGATAAAGCCCTCACTCAGGGCAATGAGAGGTGGCAACTCAGAGGGACTTGGCTATTGGTTGGATGCAACGCCGAGTGAGAAAATGGCAGTGGGATCACACTAACATTCTGACTTGATGGAAGATGTTGTTCGACCAGAAGAACCTGGAAAGAGAGGCAGCGGGCACGCTTGGACAAAGGATGTGTTCTCATACGGCACTGGTCTGTATCGATCCAGAAGTTTCATTTTGGCTTTTTCTATAAGCTCTTCCTTCCCTGCCATAGGCCCCTCCTCTCTATTCTCACATTGTATTAAATGATGAAGAAAAATAATAAAGTATCTATTTTATGTCCATCTGTCCCACTTAACTGGGAGCTACTCAAGGGTAGGACCTGTGTCTTCTGCATTTTTTTTTTATCAAGTCCAGAATTCTTATTGTGCTTCCCAGACCTGAATGTTCTTGCTCCTGTGTCCCCCACTTCTCTGCCATGCCAGTTCTCTCTCACCTGCTGACACTGCTAGTCCCCCTGCCTGGAAGGTCCCTCTGCCTCCCCCTCATTACAGTCCCTCCCAGATCTGAAAATCTCTTCATCATTCTTCAGGTCTCAGCTAAGTCATTGCTTCCCTTAGGAGAACTTCAGTATTTCCCCCACATCTGGTGCAGGACTCCTCCTGAATGTCCCACAGCGCCTCTAATTCTGGCCATTAACACCCACGACTCTGGTGGCTCTGTCGGTAAAGGGAGAGACCACCACAGATCCAGGTTTGATCCCTGGGTCGAGAAGATCCCTGGAGGAGGACATGGCAACCCACTCCAGTATTCCTGCCTGGGAGATCCCATGGACAGAGGAGACTGGTGGGCTACAGTCCATGGGGTCACAAGAGTCAGACATGATGTAGCGACTAACCCACCACCACCACTCAATTATAATTGCTTGTTTTCTTCATCAGCCTGTAAGTTTCATAAGACCAAAGACTATGGTAGCCCTGGTTGTGCTGTGCTTAGTTGCTCAGTCATGTCTGACCCTTTGCAACCCCATGGACTGTAGCCTGCCAGCCTCCTCTATCTGTGGGGATTCTTCAGGCAAGAATAGTGGAGTGGGTTGCCATGCCCTCCTCCGGGAGAACTTCCCGACCCAGGAATCGAACATAGGTTTCCTGCATTGCAGGCGGATTCTTTACCAGCTAAGCTACCAGGGAAGCCCAGCCCTGGTTAGTAATGTTAGTAATAGTAATCATCATAATAATATTGGCTAATGTTTAATAGGTATTTAATATACGCAAGTCATCCTTCTAAGTATTTTGACTCATTAACTCATTTAGACCTCATGACAGCCTTTCAAGGTAAGCCCTGTTATTATCACCTTTTCAGGTTAGGAAACTAAAATGTCACAAGGCAAGTTAACTTGCTTGAGGTCAACATTCTAAGAAGAGTATTAATCAACAACAACAACAGCTATTTATCGTGTGCTCCCTAGTTCCTCTCGCGCTGTCATCAGAGAAAAGATGTTCCATCAATGTTTGCAGAATTGATTTCAGGTGAGGAGATTGTACTCGAGCTGGCAGCTCATACCTGGCACAGAGGAGAGGGCAGACCAGGCAAACCTGTCATAAACATCCAGCACCTGTCCAGGGCTGAGGTGTTGGGACACGGTGGTGAAAACACTCTCCTCACAGCTGCTTTAAGGCCATGGGGAAGGGCTTCCTGCCAGTCAGAACAGCAGGGGGAAGATTTGGGGGTCTTTTCCCTTTTTATATTTTAACCGTGCCCTGTGGCATGCGGGATCTTAGTTCCTCAGCCAGGGATCAAATCTATGCCTCCTACGTTAGAAGCATGGAGTCTTAACCACTGGACCGCCAGAGAAGTCCCAAGATTGTCTATATCATTCATTTTATTTCAAAGCAACATACTCTAGACATAACCCTAGAATCCCTCTTGATTTATCTCACCCTCGCTGACCTGTGGCCCAGTGACCCTCCCACTTTCCTATAAAATGACTCCACACCCAACCCTCACCTGGCCTCTTGTGGCTCTCTCATGTCTCCACGTTGTGTGTCTTGAGGGCTTCCTGGAAAGGCACTCAGGTGAGGTCACAACATTGTGAATAATGGAGGTGCCCCTGATGCAAAGGAAGGGTCACCCAGAACTGCATGAACTGCACAGAGTGGGTCTCCACCTTGCTGCACAGTCTGGAGCTTTTTACACACCAGTAATTATATTGTCTCCCAAATGAATTAAATCAGAACCCTGCGGGGGTGAGCCCCAGGCACTGGTGTTGTTTTTAAGCTACTAGGGAGATTCCAGTCCACGAGGTCTCAAAAAGTCAGACATGACTTAGTGACTAAACACCACCAACAAAGGAGATTCCAAGGTTGAGACTCACTGCAGAGGAACTCGGTCTCATTCTTTTCTGGGCCTTAGTCTCCCTGAGCTGGAGATTGAGAACAGTGTATTCTTTCCATGTGGGAGGGGATGGGCAAGCTTTGGAGAGAAAGCAAGGCCTCATAATCCCAACCGTAATAAAGCCTCATGGAGATGAGCCAGCCTTGGCTGCAGTCTTGTGCTTCTGGACATGTTAACCTGGCCTGAAGTTGAAGGAAAAGTGTCCCCTCTCCACTCACATCTGAAGGGACAGGAGCGGATGGCAATGACGGTAGCTTGTCCTCCTCTGAATACCAGCGGGAGCAGTCTCCTCCCTAAGATACGCCTATGTCCTTTACAGAGCAGAAGCTCAGTCCCCAAGGGAACATGGGGTGCCGTGGTCCACCCACCCCTCCTCACACTCAGCTTCTCCCTCCCATGCCAATTTCAGAGGACCCAAGGTTGACATTTGTGAAGGCAAATGGCAGCATCCTTATATATCGAGTCTTCCTGGCTTTGGAGGCGGTATCCCTCCCCCATATACTTTTCTAGCTCCTTCTCAAAATTAAGGTGACAGACAGCAGAGAGGAAACAACCAGTAAAAGCATTAGACGCCAGAGCTACAGAGAAGTAGAGCTAGTGATCATTACCATTAGTGCTATCGCTGCTAACACGGTTCTAGAGCATGGCCTGTGTTGTCAGCTCAATGCAAATTATTCCCCCTGACCCCTCCCCCAATCCTGCAAGGCAGAAGTGTCACCATTTTACAGAGGAGGGAAGGGAAGGAAAAGCACAGAAGGCAGCAATGTTTTGCCTCGCTTAAAAAAAAAAAAAAAAAAGAATGATTACACAGTTCTCAGAAACACTTAGGAGCTTGCTAGAAATGTAAATATCCCCTGGCCAGAGCAAGACTCATGGGCATGCAACCAGTGTAGGCACACAGCAGCCGTGGGTTCAGAGGAACTGGGCAGTTGAAGTTGACTTTTGTCTTTGAGTGTTTCCTGAGTGAAGTCTGCTTGGACAATGCAGCAGGCTGGGGAACATGGAGTTTCCTGGTGCTTCTCTGCCCGGGTTCTAGGCCATCTGCCCCCAGACTCCCCATCTCCCTCTCCCCTGATTGCAGTGATAAAGCAAGGCTTGTGTTCACTGTAGTCTACTGTCCCTGGAGGTGACCCCAGGCACAAACACAGGGAGAGAGGGGGTCAGACAAACACCCTTAGCACCCCTGGGTGCAAGGCAATGACTGTCCCTACGCCAGGCAGGCAGCACCATAGTGCCTTTCAGTCACCCTTGCTGGCCCTGACCTGGGTACTGAGCAAATCATGGTGTGGAGGTTGCATTTCCCTGGGGAGGGGTGAGGGTGTCTATCAAGTGGTTATCGGGCCTTGGGCCCATGGGAAGGGGAGAGGGACCTCCCCCTCAGAACAGAGCCCTGCATTTTCCTTTTGGACTGGACCCAGTGAATTTTGCCACCCACCATCTCTCTGCTATGTCTAGCTCACCTGAATCAAAACTCTCAAGGCCAGGCCCAGCAGTTGGGGCGAAGAAGCATCCCAGGTGATTCTGATGCACACTGAAGTTCAAGAACCCCCGAGTCCCACAGAAGCTAAAGGAGGAGGCAGTGAACATGGGGCAAGGGGCTGTGTGGAAGTCACAGGTTGGCTGTGGATCCCACTCCTTTGCTGGGTGACCCTCAGCAAAGGACCTGCACCTGTATTAGCCCTGGTTTTTCTGAGAATCCTGCTTGATATACTCGTCTTATCAGAATCTTCAGGCAGGAGCTTCCTTGATGACTGTTCTAGGGAATCTGTTTTACCTGATTTTAAGGAATCAAATGGAAGATCTACCATGTGAATGACCTCCCAGCCTCCTACTGATTTCAACAGCTTAGGTCATATCCCACTGGAACTTCCCCCAGCCCTTTCCTGTCCTCCTCTGAATGCTGCCTTGTAATCAGTGCTGTCGAGTCCTGCCTGCACGGTCTTTACCAGGCAGGTTTAGGTGTCCCACAGCTGCACCCTTCTCTGGAGAATCTGCCCTTGACTCACGGGAGCCAGCTTGGCCAGAAATGTTTGGGAGCTTATTCTATCCCTAGGGGCAGCCCACGGGCAATGGCTAGCTGACACAGGATACAACAGTTCCTGTTGTTGGTAGTGATATTTTCTGACACCACCCCTTACACAAAAGCTGTGGTTTTCCCTGACACCAACCAGCTCTCCCATACCAAGTGGGCATTGTTGCTGTTCCGTGGCTCAGTTGATTCCAGCTCTTTGCGGCCCCTGGACTGCAGCACGCCAGGCTTCTCTGTTCTTCACTGTCTCCCGAAGTTTGCTCAAATTCATGTCCATTGAGTGACGCCATCCAGCCACCTCATCCTCTGCGCCCCCTCCTCCTCCTGCCCTCCGTCTTTCCCAGCATCAGAGTCTTTTCCAATGAGTCGGCTCTCATTGGGTATACAACAACTCAAATTCTAACACTATTTACTTGGAGTCCGTTTGCGTTGGATCCCACAATTTAAAAGGCTCAGTCCCACAAGACAGCCCTCGACTCAGCTGTCAGTCACAAGTGGCTTCCCCAGGTGACCCACATTTCTGCCCAACTGACTACAAATTTAAGCATTCTTACAATGCCCCCTTAAGTTTGATAATTTCACTGGAATGACTCAGAGAACTCTAGAAAGTGCTCTACTTACATTGCACTTGACTATAAAGGATACAAACAAACAGCCGGATGAAGAAGTACATAGGGCAAGTGCCAGAAGCGTCCCAAGCGCAGGAGATCCTGCACTGTGGAGTGGGGTTGAGCCACACTCCAGCACATCAATGTGTCCACCAACTCAGAAACTAGAAATACTATATGACCCAGCAATCCCACTCCTGGGCATATATCCAGATAAAATTGTAATTCAAAAAGATACACTCACTCCAGTGTTCACTGCAGCACAATTCACAACAGCCAAGGCATGGAAGCAACCTAGATGTCCATCAACAGAGGAATGGATGAGGAAGACGTGATACATACAATGGAACACTACTCAACCATAAAAAGAGTAAAATGCCACTTGCAACAACGTAGATGGATCTAGAGATTATTATACTAAGTGAAGTAAGTCAGGAAGAGAAAGACAAATATCGTATAGTATCTCTTATATTTGGAATCTCAAATGTGATGTAAATGAACTTATCTGTGAAATAGGAACAGATTCCCAGACATAGAGAATAGACTTCGGGTTGCCAAGGGGGGAGGGGTTAGGGAGAGATGGAGTAGGAGGTTGGGGTTAGCAACCCCAACCATTTTATATAGAATGAACAAACAAAAAAGTCCTACTGTATAGTACAGGAAACTGTAATCAATATTCTCTGATAAACCATAAGGGAAAAGAGTACATAACTGAATCACTTCACTATACAGCAGAAATTAACACATTATAAATCACCTACATTTCAATAAAGTACAAAAAGCACTCTCGAGTTTTATGAAGATTTCATTATGTAGGCAGAGTGATTAAATCATTGGCCACTGGGGAGCTGACCTCAATCTCCAGCCTCTCTGCCCTGCCCAGAGGTTGGGAAGTGGGACTGACAGTTCTAACCCTCTAATCATATAGTTGGTTTTTCTGGTGACCAGCTCCCATCCTGAAGCTATCTGGTGTCTCCACAAGATCATCTCATTAGCATACAAAAGATAACTTCTAAAGGTTTTAGGAGCTCTGCGCTCCAAAATCAGGGACAAAGACCAGGTATATGTGTTTTTATTATATCATAGGCATTAGTCACCCTTCAGAGGTCCTCAAGGATCAGACTCAAGATGCCCATCTCTTTCCCTAGCTTCTCTCCAGCCCTGGTCTCCTCCACTCACAGCCTCAAAGTCTTCATCCCACATCCCTCTTTCATTAAAGCACATAAATCCTGCTCTAGCTACTTCCAGAAATCCAACCTAAAACACACCCATAGCTTTCTACTCCCCACAGGTATCTGTGAGACTTTTACATGACTTATTTGACTGAGAGTTCCTTGAGATTTGATCCATATCTAATTTATCTTTGCTTTCTTATAACACCTACCCAATATTTTGCATGATAAATGGTAAATTTTTTGGAAATAAGTATTTTGTATTTTGAAATCGTTTACATAGATGGGCAGGATTGTTAAATGACTGACTTATTTCCTCCAGTTCCCAAGCTGTACCCTAGCCCCACCCAAACTTGGCACAAGAATAGTATAATTCTCCCTGGTGAAGAGGAGGGCAAAGGATTTCAAGAACTGGCTCAAAAACAGATCCCTGTGGAAATACGTCCAGGTCATTCCCATCTGGTGCCAGAGATAGAGAAGGCTGTTTAGTGCTTTGAGTATTTTTCCTCTTTCCAGCTTCTCTGCCCGATGAAGTTAAACAGTCCCTAAGAGTAAATAAATGTGGCAAAGATAAAACAAATATTTTTTCCAATTGGATTGGTTCATTCCTTGTGTGGGTTCAGATGAGGGAAAAATCAGAACGTTTTGATTAAGTCAGCTATTGCCATGAAATGATTTGCCTGTTTACTAACAGGCTGTTGTATTTCTTGTCATTATCTACCAAAGTGGGAATTCTTGGTATTGTGGAGGGGACTGCTCTGGATAGGAAAATGGCAGGTTTCCTTAACCTAAGGTTCTTACTATGTTACAAAGTGTAAAAACATTGAATCGAAAGCAATAGGCAGGTACAACCCTGCATGGTTGCAGAGTAGAGAAAAAAAGAGAAACAGGTAGGCTCTCTGTATACCTTTTAGGAGTCTTTCCTTACAGTGCTTCTGATGAAGCGAAGGCTTGGGACTTTTACTGAATTTCTTGGTAAACAGTTCCCATCCCCACATGCCACTTCTGATGAGCTGATCACTGACTGCTCACCTGCTCTGAAGATGAGAGCCCTTCCTGTTTGGGCTGTTACACATCCCGCCCAGCTGCTGAAGTCAGTGAGCGGGTAGCAGCTATGTCCACCTTTGCAAAACACCAGACTGCTGCTGATGCTAAGTCGCTGCAGTCGTGTCCGACTCTGTGCGACCCCGTGGACAGCAGCCCACCAGGCTCCTGTCCACGGAATTCTCTAGGCAAGAGTACTGGAGTGGGTTGCCATTTCCTTCTCCTTAACACCAGACTAGCATTCCTAAAACTGAAGCTTCTTCCTCCTGCTGCTGATTCAGGGAGCTACAGTGCAAGTATGCAAATACTCTCTAAAAAACACAGACAACTGAGTAAGAGCTCGTCAATGACACCCAGCTTAGCACTGTGTGGTCCCCTGTTTATTACTCACTGGCCTGAGCTGAGCATCAGGATGGTACCTCAATGATTAACATTGATTTGCTTTCTCTAGCCTCTCCTTTATCATTCTCAGCATCCCCAAAGAATTTTTTTAATGCAGTAAAATATCTGTTTGCTAGGGTTCACCTGAAAGACACATTATTAGTCAGGTTTTTGCTATCTGAATGCTGTGTAACAAAAGACTCCAAAGTCTCAGTGGCTTACCAAAAAGCATTTCTTCTTCCTCATTGGTTTGTGGGACAGCAGGGACAGCTCTGCTTTGCATTATAGGAGGGGATCAGGTCTACTCCACATTTCTCTTATTATCCTTGAACCAGCAGCGACCAGGGACCGTTCTTCTCATGATAAAGGACACCAAGCCAAACTACAGGAGCACATTTAAGGTCTCTGCTCAGGTCATGACCACTAATATCCCATTGCCCCAAAAGAGTCACATGCCAAGTTCCCACATCAGCAGGTAAGCAAATGTACTCTGGTTTCTCCAGCAGGAGGCACTGTCGAGCAACAAGACAAAGACGGGGTGTGTTCCAAGGTGGAAGAGAATTGGGATAATCCAGTCTTATCATAGGGGCTTCCCCGGTAGCATTAGTGATAAGAAATGCACCTGCCAATACAGGAGATGCAAGAGAGACTGGTTCAGTCCCTGAATGTAGAAGATCCCCTGGAGAAGGAAATGGCAACCCACTCCAGTATTCTTGGCTGGAAAATTCCATGGGCAGAGGAGACTGTGGGCTATAGTCCGTGGGGCTGCAGAGTGAGACACAACTGAGAGACTGAGCAGTCCTCTCATAGACATCCTCCATCGTGATATTGTCTGTCTCTCTCATAGAAAAGGAGAAAATATCTACATAAAATGTTATAGGTCATTTCAAGGATTTCTAAAAAAAAAAAAAATTATATATGGTAACATATATATATATGTTACCAGTAAGATTTCACCCTGCCTCCTACCTATAAAACTGATTTCATGGGGTTTGTGCAGGGGCATAGGACCTCACACCCAGAAAGACCCCACATTTGGTATAATGCTCTGCTTTATCTTGAAGTTAATAATGTTTGACCAAGGGGTCCTGTCTTTTCAATGTGCACTAGCTCCCACAGATTAGGTAGCTGGTCCTACCTACACGTGCTGTATTTATGGTTCCATGTGGTGAAAATAAATGCTCAGATTAGTGGCCCTGAGACTTGTAGGTTCCAAAATGATCCAAAATTCTGTTGCAATTACCATGTTCTTTTCTTCTTTCAATATGTTTAATGGGCACAGTTATAATTCTAAGTGTTAGAGAGAAAACCGAGGACTAACCAGCCTGCTCTCCTCAAGTTCACATTGTGCCACCCTTCTTGCTATCTGCTGCTGGACAGATGACTTTCATTATAGTAATTAAAGGAAAATCTGATGCAGACACTCATAATAGATCATGTATATTGAAGGTCACAGGCAAGCCCCAGTACCCAGCAGGAACTCCCTTCATCTCCATCTTTTCTTCCCAAGAAAGTAAACCAGAACACAAGTGAGTTAGAGCGCCATGATTAGAGAGCCCATCTTAAAGCCGTTCAGCTTTGTAAAGATAATACATCTTTCACAACTTTGCTACTTTGGCTATAATCCTAACCTCCCAAGTGACAAAAAGATCCATTTTAGAAAGGTTTTTCAACCATAAAACCTGAAGTCAAAGAGCAGACCAAGTTTCTGGTTAACATTTCCCAGGGGCTCTGCAAATAGCGTGAGAAATGCCATTCTGTGACAGCTTGAGCCAAACACCAGGCTCGTTCTTCAAGAGATCCGCTCACTACTGTGTTGCTCAGAGGAGTGGAAAGATGTCAAATTGCTGATCCGCTTGAAAGATCAAAACAGGTGTATTTCATACTCAAGCAGCGGGGACCCTGTCCTGGGAAGGAATCAGTGCTTTACCTCATTTGCTTGCTTCACAGAAATTCATGCCCTTAGGCTCAATATCTCACCCCACCCCCAGACTCTGCTTCCAGCAAGCCCAGCTGGACTCAACATGTTCACAACACGCACAGATGCCTCCCTGATACAGATGGCACCACCAGCTCTATCCAAGCTTGCTTCTCCAGCCCCACAGGGCCTAGTGCTCAGATTTCAGCCTACATCAGAATCATTTGGGAGCTTTTTACACACAGATTTCAGGGCTCTAGCTTATGATTTTTTGATTCAGTTAAGTCTTGGGTAGGTCCCTTGCTTCCCTAGTAAGTTTCTGGATGCCCAGTGCTGCTGGTTTGGGTACCAGCCTTTGACAGCCTCTGCCCCAGGACATGGCCTCAGGCCCTGAAAGGCTGCACTAGAAAAACTGTCTGCAGTGCTAAAGACTCTCGTTTTCTTTGGCTTCTGACCACCTCCATCTCAGCTTTCCTCGACTCCCATTCATCCTTCAACGTTCTGCTTCCAATAGTCCTCCAGCCTCACGTGCCATAGAAAGCGTTCTCCCTGAAGTCAGACACGAAGCACCTGCTGACACACTCAGCAGACGGGCGCCACCGCTCAGGGGCCTCCCCAGCCAGGCCACGGCTCAGCCCGGCTGAGCCGCGCTCCCTGCCCTCTGCCTGTTCTCTTGGTCTGGTGTTGGGGGCCGTCTGGTCGGCGTGATTCCTCCTCCTTCTGGTGACAGTGTTGCCCCAAGTGGCAGTCACAGCCCCTCCCTCCTTGGGGTGGCGGAGACGTGATTTCCAAACTGACCCTCCTGACACCTTGATTTTGAATATCTGACTCCCGAATTGTAATAAACTTCATTTCTGTTGTTTTTTGCTACCCAGTTTGTGGTAATTTGTTACAGCAGCCACACAGAAACAAATACCCCCTGCTTCCATCTTAAGGGCTGGGACTGGGGGAGGGAGGGAGGCAGGGGATCCTGCTTAGGCCATCTGATCTAAGATACAGAAGGTAGGAAATCTCAAAGCTTCCTCACCCCAAATCTGATTGCTTGAAAAATAGTACAGTCACCAAACTATGTGGTATGAAGATAGCTACCACTTTGGCACAGTTACTTAGCCAATCAAGAACTCTATTCCTTAAACCAACCCTGTTTATTTAGTCTCTTGAAGTTGGAGGGCATCCCCTCTGTAGACAGAAGAAAGACTTTCTCTGTATAATAAATTAAGAAAAAAAAAGTTTCACTGACCAGTCCTTTCCTAGAAAGCTTACAATTAATTTCCTTTGTAATTTCCGGTGATAAGAGCTGATAGCAGATTTCCTTGCCAGCTTTTGTAATCCCAGTGACATCATAGAACCTCCATCACTGTAGAAAAATTGTTCTTTTAGGTGGCGATGATGACATCAACCACTACAAGGCGGGGGGTGGGGGTGGGGGGTGAAGAACAGGAAATTCTACATTCAGCTGCTAACTGATAAATGAAGGAGAACTGGTTTTTAAAGTAAGTTCCCATAACTAAGCAGCATTCCCAGTTACTTGGCTTTATTTGAGACCTAATTGTTTCTATAATCTACAAGTCCCCAGTCAGAAAGGCTCCTCACTTCCAAAAAACCCAGGGATTGTAGGTTAGATCCCCTCAATTTGGGGGAGCCCTAGGTCATTGCCTCATGTCAGACATAAGCATAAGAGCTAAAAAGACCCAGACCACAGGGCTAGGAGATAATTTTTAGGATGAAAAGAAGAGAAAGAAAGAGAGAGAAGGGGAGAAAGAGAGAAAGAAAGAAAGGAAAGATAAACAGAAAATTAATACAGAAAATCAACAGACATCTGAGTTGGGTAACCTAACAAATGGTATTAGGCTTCTCCAGAGAAGCAGAACTGATGGGATGTGTGTATATAGAGACTGAGTTTCATTTCATTTCATTTCAAACTCTACATTTCATGTAGAGTTTGGTCTCATTTGTATACAACGGAAGACATAAATTGCCAAATTTCCTGGAAAGGACATTTACCAGAATCTTAACAATAGTTATCTCTGAGTAGTGGAATTTCAGGTTATTTTGGTAACATTTATTAGGGGCATACTATGTGTCAGGCATTCTTTCAAGTATTTTACATAGATTAAATTAATTCAATAATTGATTTGGTTTGCACTTTTTAAAAAACAAAATCATGTATCATTCCCCCCCCAAAAAAAAACTATGAAGCAGTTGTTTTTTTAAAAAATATCCCTTCTATTCTCATACATGAGTAGCCCTTGTTTCCCAAAGCTCCACAACCTTGGGACCACCGAGAAGCTGAAACTGTTGTATACAGATCCCACTCAGCATTATTACTGGAAATCTTCCCATTTCATACACACACACACACACACACACACACACACACACACACACACAAAACTGATGCTTTCCCATTGCTGTTGAAGTGCTTTGTTTGATTGTTTTCATGGCTCCTCTCTTATTTATTAAGAACTGGGTAAGTCAGTAATCTGTTCCCTTTCAACCTCAGTCTTACTCGTAATCATCTCCCACAGACCATGCTTCTAAGGTATTTAATTTGCATTCTTTTTTTTCTGTGTGTTCTTATAAAACATGTTTGGTAAACTCATATTTTTAATTCACCTAGATGGTTTGACTTTATATCTCATTCAAGGGTTCTCTGCCACACCCGCTACAATCACCCATCCAGCCCTGCACCCACTCTCACCATTGCTGCTGGTGGAAACATGGGGATTCCTGGAGCTGAAACTGTTCTCCATCATCCCTCTGCCAACCACTCACTCCTAATCCCCTGACTTGCTCCAGAACTTAAAGTTCATTAGACAACTTTAGGTCCAAAAGTCAACCTTGTTTTTTGTTTTTTCCACGTGTGTAGCTCTCTCCCCTGAGAAACTTGCTCCAAGCTCTCCATTTGCCAGCCTGAAGGGAAGTGTAAAGCTAGCAATGATTGCCAAGTCAAGCCAAAGTCAGGTCCCTGGACAAGGACTACCTGCCAGCTCTCTCATCTCTAGTAACTCCTCCGCCTAAATCTCTTTCCCTTCTCCACTGGGTTGAAGCAGTCTTGTTTCCCAACTTGTGCTAATACTTACAGCAGGAAGCTGGATTTTTTGCTCTAAGATTCCTTTACTTAATCTTCCAGAAAATCTAATGTGTCCTTCATCATCTCACAAGCATTAAAGAATGTATGTGGGGGCACTCCTCTGGAGGGCTAGTGGTTAAGAAACTGCCCCTTGAAGAGCAGGGGACTTGGGTTTGATCCCTGATCAGGGAACTAAGATGCCACATGCTGCAGGGAAACTAAGCCCACACCCATGGAGCCCCTGTGCCACAACAAGAGAGGCCGTGCACCACAACGGAAGATTCCAGCAACTAAGACCCAACTTAGCCAAATAAAAATATTTTTTAAAATGTATGTGATGAGTCCCTCACTTTTCTATAATTTCTGCATCCCACTCATCCCATTGGCTGCCTCTAACTTCAGTCTGATGTAGTCTGCAGAAAAATGCTCAGGGTGGGAGATGGTCAGAGGTGGATTCATCTCAAAGTTAATGAAGCTTGAGTTTCAAACTCCCTGCCCTGTGAAGGGCCCAATAAAACGCCAACCATGTGCTCACAATGTGTTTTCATTATATTTGTGATGTTAAGACATTTTAGCCACAGTCAAGTAAGACCTCTATCTTTGTTCTCTGACATTCCTCCCATGACAGTCTCCCACGGGTCAGGGAGCTTTGGCGAGGCCTTGGATGTTTGGGGATCTGGCTAAAGGAAAGTTGGCTTGCGGATACACATAGTGGGGTTTAGTGTTTGTAAACACTGTTGTGTCTTCTTGTTATAGTATTTGTATCCTACAATTGTATTCTTAAAGAAGGTTTCCAAAATTCCAAAACCTCCCTCCACCTCCGAAAGCTGGGTCTTCCCACCCAGTGAAGCCCAGGGAAATTTGCTTCAGAACCCATGTATCCTTAGGGGTGACTTTGGACCTTCACGGTTCTGTCCTGATCTTCATTTTGAAGCATTTCTGTTGTGGGCGGACCCCCTAATCCCACCGAAGTGCAGCCCTTGACTCAGTACAATTTCCAACCTCCACCTCTGTCAGTTTTTTTCCGTGCCTCTCTCCTATGCTCCCTACGCACACACATACTCTCTCTTCTGTATCTGGTGCAGCTACATCTCCTATTTAAATATCAGAAGCAGAAGTGCAGATTGGCAATGAGCCAGTTCTTTAAAATGAGCCCAAATGTTCAAGGCAAACACTTCCAGAATGCCCACAGCTGCCAGTCTCAACTTTAGAGGGCAAGAGGAGGAAAGAGGCTTACAAAGCAGATGTTCTGTCTGGGTGTCCCCCTGGAATTGAGGCAGTTTGATGAGGCAGAAATATTTCCAACTCTCCACCTAACAAAACAGTGAGGGAACAAAACTCTTAAATTAGAAAAATCTCTCAAGCCAACATCTCAGCAAAATTTTCAGCACATACACCGAAAAAAAGTGCTCAAGGACTATTAAGTTAACAAATTCTCTTTTTAGAGGAAAGCACCCCTTACCCCCAGTCATTGCAAATGGACTCTGTTTCTATCTAAAATGTCCTGGGAGACATTGGCAGGTAGAGGCTGAGGAGGGAGAATTGCTTTCATTTCCTTTACCTCTGCAAAATGCCTTTCTGAAAGTGTTAACCCTATCTTTTTTTCTTTTTTAAAGTTGACCTCCATTTCTCTGGCAGACTTTCAAATCATTTTTTTCTGGTTATAAAAGTAATCTATCCATGTATTAATTGAACAAATATTTACTGAGTACCTACATCTCAGGTATTCTTCTTTCACTAGGATAATTTTTTCTCTCTTATTAACTAGACTTTGCAAGTATTTAAAATCACAATATTTATGATAAGCAGACCCCAGAATTTATGTAGCCATTCTCTTTCTGCTAAACATTTAAGCCATTTCCAATTTCTCCCTGTTGTAAATAGTGTAGCAGGGACCTTCCTTGCAATAGACTCTTGTCTATGTCTAAAGAGTAACTCTTCAGGACAGATATCTAGCAATGGAATTACTGGATCAAAAGGTATGAATGATCTAAACTTTCTTAATAAACATTCTAGTAAACTTGTTGATGCATACTATCACCTTTGGCTTCCTCAAATCTTCCTCAAAGTGAGAATCACCCAGACAGGAGAGCATATTCCATTCCTTCTATAGAAGTTTGCTGATTCCTAAAATAATTTCATTTCCTGGTGGCAATAAAAGTAATCTTGTGGTGATAAAATTCCAGTTATTTTCTTGAACACATATAGTACTTTCTGTACTAAACTCATCCTCTAGGGTTACATTTTCGCATTCTTTATGCAAAGATATAACACTTAGAAAAGAAAGAGTATCCACACTCCTCTGCTCATGATTATCACTCTGGCCAAACAAGAAATCAACCCAGAAGGGAAATCATCCTTTCCAAGAGAAATAGGGAGTCACGCAAAGGTATGTTAGACTCCAGTAATCATCTTCATTCCTCTACCTATTGAGGGGTTTGAGGAGGACAAAGGATTTAAAGCTGAGCATCTCTCTAATTAGTCTTGCTCACAAAAGAGGAAAGGAGCCTTCTCATCTAGTCAGCACCTCTGCTCTGGCAAGTCAACCTGTAAAAGTGCCTTACTTACCAAGGCGCTTTTCAATATGTAAGCAAATTTCATTGCATAGCATTTTAATCTCTAATTTTTCTTCTGGAACAACTTCATTCTCTGACTCTTTACTAAGAAGAATGCCTGCTTTCCAAGAAAACCAGTGCTGTCTTAAGAATGCCTCAGTACTTTGTCCTCAAGAAGAAACACTGGGAGAGACAAAGAAAACCAGGAGCAAGTCCTCTTTGGCCTCATTCAAGATGGAATATTTGCTAATGTGTTGCTTCATTGTCTTACTTAGATCAGAAGCCGTTTAGTGGGAATTTTGTGTATGTAATGTTCTGCTTAAGACAAAGACTATTGAGATTGAAAGTTAAGATTTTCTCTTTCCTGGGAGCCAGGCAGCCTGAGTGAACTGATTGCCTGGTCTTTTTCCCTCCAGCTGAGTCCAGGCTATGAGGAAATTCATGACAGAAACAAAAAGTTTCATCTCTGGATGACCAAAAGGGGCTTCACCAAAGGTGATAACAGAACCTGTGGTTGGTGAGGGACAGCACCACCATTCATTCACCCAACAGTGACTTATTGAATACTTAGTATGTGCCAGAACCTAGACCAGGCACTGTGTGAGTGAAACAGACAAACAGCCTGCTCTCATGGATCTTGCTGCTGAATGAGAAGCAAACACCAACCAAATACTGTTGATCCCCGGACAACACGGGTTTGAGCTGCGCAGGTCCACTTGTATGCAGATTATTTTTGTTTCCTTCAAACACGACAGCAGACCACCATCAGGGTTGGTTGAATCTACTGATGCAGCACTGCAGATAGGGAGAGTTGACTGTAACACATGGATTTTCCGCTGTGCAGAGGGTCAGCAACCCTGACCCTCCAGTTGTTGGGGGGGCAGCTGTACTCATGCCCGTGAATATAAGACCAGTCTTGGTGTGGGCGGGGCATCAAGAACTTAGAGCTGTGAATGCTTGTTTGTGGGCTTAAGGGGGAAGGCAAGCAGTTGTTGCTGGAATTTAGATCTGAAAGGTAAGCTGGAAAAGCTGGAAGAAAGTGTGTATCAGGCAGGGGGCTGCAGTCAGAGAGTGAAGGTAAGGGGTAGTTTGCAGGATGACTCCAGAGATGCGATTGAGGCCGGGCAGGGTGTTGGTTTTCATCTTGAATGGGTCTTTATAATTTTTTTAATTTATTTTTAATTGGAGGATAATTGCTTTACAGGGTCGTGTTGGCGTTTGCTGTATAACAACGTAAATCAGCTGTGAGGATACAGACTCCTCCCTCTTGAGCCTCCCTCCAACACTCCCCCAGCCCCGTCCCAGCCCTCTAGGTCATCACAGAGCAGGGAGCTGAGCTCCCTGTGCTGTGTAGCTGCTTCCGGCTAGTCATCTATTTACACATGGTTGTGTATATATGTCAATGCTACTCTCTCGATTCACCTCACCCTCTTCTTTCCCCACTGTGTCCACAAGTCCATTCTCTATGTCTGCCTCCCTATTCCTGCCCTAAAAATAGGTTCATCAGTACCATGAAATCAGTCTTTAGACTGTTAAGCCCCTATTATTTGACGATTCCACTCTTAGGTATTTACCTAAGAGAAATGGAAACTTCCTCAAAAGACTTAACATGAATACTCATAGTTGCCTTGAAATAGCCTAAAATAAGGGTGGGATGATATGGGAGAAGGGCATTGAAGCATGTTAATTTTCATATGTCTAGTCAATCGCCAGCCCAGGACTGATGCTCGGGGCTGGTGCAGCGAGATTTCCCGGGGGGGGGAGGGAAGAGGGAGGGGGGTTCCGGAGGGGAAGCATATGTAAACCCATGGTGCTATCATGACAATGTATGGCAAAAACAATTAAAAAAAAATAATAAATAAAAAAAAAAAGAAATAGCCTAAAATTGAAAGCAATCCAAATGTCCATCAGCAAGAGAATAAATAAATATATAAATAAATTGCAGCCTATTCATAGACAACTGAAAGGAATGAACAAACAACGCAGAATGCTATCCAGATTACTTTGAGTAAAAAGAGCCAGGCACATCCTGTCCATACTGTGTATTTATATTTGCATGAATCCAAAATGGGCAAAACTAATCTATGGTGATAAAAATTAGACAGTGGTCACCGCTGGGTGTGGGGGCTGGGCAGGGGAGGGAATCACTGGAAAAGGGGAGCAAGAGAACCTTCTGAGGTGATAAAAAATGTCCTACACTTTGGGATAGTGTTTTCACAAGCATATCCAATTATAAAAACTCCTCAAACTGTACAGAAGATCTGTGCCCTGTATTATTTGTAACAATATATTTCAAAGTCTTTTTTTTTTCATGTACAATACATATATTAACGTGTTTGAGCTCAGGAATGACATTAGATCTGCAATGTGAAAAAAGCATCTGGCTGTGGTTTGAAGAAAGATAAGAAGAGGGCTGGATGGAAGTGGGAGATCATTTCCTCTGCTTAATTCAAATTACCTAGAATCCAGAATACCCCCGAGCATCAGTGCATATCATCAATGCATGTTCTTCCCTTAGAAGAATTCAGACTTGGTCTTTGCTGACCTCCTCTAGGAGTTGTGCTAAACAGCTGTCAATGAACCACAAAGAGAACTTAGCTGGAGAAAAACGCTGGGAAACTGGGATAAGAAACTAAAGAAACCACAGACAAAGGCAATAGATTGAACCAATTCTATGACATAAAACCTTTCAAGACAGGATTAAAGCAATCATGCTTGTTTTTAATATTTCAAATCTGTTAAATACTTCCTTGGGTTCTCTTCCCCCATCTTTAATTTTCTTCTGAAATTAAGAATCTAACAGGCTGGAAGTGACTGGCATAATAGGAAGGCAAAAATCATCTTTTAACCACAGTTGAAATGAATAGAATTAAAATAAGACTGAGTCAGGTTATGTCTCTAAAAGAACAGGGGCAGTATTATAGCAATAAAAGAGGGTGGAGAGGGGCAGGTGGATTGGGTTGTAGGATCCTAAATGTCTTATTGCAAGCACCACCTCAAAGTCATAAAGGCCCTTGCTTGCTGAAGGTTTAGAAGAACCACAGAAGCTAAGCATTTTACAGCTGGAGAGGCCTCTTAGAGCGCACTTCAGCCTAAACATTTCACTCATGGAATGTGGGCATAAAGGGACTAAACTACCCAAGAGCATTCATAACTAACATTTGGTTAATACTTACCAAGTACTTCCACATTGATTACCTCCTTAAATCCCCATAAAGTGACGGCAATTTATTCATTCTTCTTTTCAGAAGTTGGGGCTCAGAGAGTAAAGGAGAAAAAGTGAATTCCTATCAATGCACACGTTTCTCCTCTTCTTCTAGGGTACGTCACTACATCCCTGTTACCACCTGTCTTGCAGCTGAAGGGGTAGGGTAACCTACCGTACAATCTCTTCTTCACATTCTCACTTCTTTGCCTGCTGTCCAGATGTACAGGGTCCAGGAAAGGAGTTCACAGCCCCAGGGGATGGTGAAGCCATCCATTGGAAGGATCCTAGGTCTCTGAATGACTCTGGAGCAGAGATATTTTCCCCCATTCACTAATCCAAGTGAACTATGACAGGAATGAGAAATAAACCTTTCCTCTACCCAAGCACTGATGTTTTGGTGCTTGTTTCCCAGTTAGCCTAACTAACATAAGAAAAATTAAGGGACCCATGCAAAATCCATATATTTATTTAACAGCAACAACAAAAGAGGTATTGAGCATCTATTTAACACGTTTGGCATTGAGTGTTCATCAGTGAATTAAGACAAATCTGGCCTGCGCCCTAATGGGGCTTTCAGCTAATAGCTGACACAGGTATGGACAGGGATAAGACCCAAATGAAAATCTGTTAAGTACAAATTTCTCTCATTCTCTATTTCATATGCTTCTTCCCAAATAATTTAAATCAAAATATGTCATTCCTAAAAGTTTACTTTAAAAAATAGACAACTAACCCCACATAGGAATTATAGGATGGAGAAAAGAGGTAGAGGTTATTTGTTAAGCTCCTGCATTCCCCAAGACCTAAGAAGGCCCAGTCCTGGTAAAATCTCCTTGTATCATAGAGCCTTTGTCAGTAGATGGGATTGGAAAACCATTGTTTTCAGATATTTAAATTTTCAGGTATTTAAAAATCTACAGTTGACCTTTGGACAACACAGGGGTTAGGAGTACCAACCATGACCCCTTACCCAGTTTAAAATCTGTGTAAGATAAATAGTTGGCCCTCAGTTCAGTTCAGTCGCTCAGCCATGTCCAACTCTTTGCAACCCCATGAACTGCAGCACACCAGGCCTCCCTGTCCATCACCAACTCCCAGAGCCTACATAAACTCATGTCCATTGAATCAGTGATGCCATCCAACCATCTCATCCTCTGTCACCCCCTTCTCCTCCTGCCTTCAATCTTTCCCAGCTTCAGGGTCTTTTCAAATGAGTCCACTCTCCACATCAGGTGGCCAAAGTATTGGAGTTTCAGCTTCAGTAGAGACCATGAGAACCTTCTCAACATCAGTCCTTCCAATGAACACCCAGGACTGATCTCCTTTAGGATGGACCGGTTGGATCTCCTTGCAGTCCAAGGGACTCTCAAGAGTCTTCTCCAACACCACAGTTCAAAAGCATCAATTCTTCGGCGCTCAGCTTTCTTTATAGTCCAACTCTCGCATCCATACATGACTACTGGTTGGCCCTATGTATACCCTGGTCCTCTGTATATGCAGTTCCTCATATCAACAGTTCTGCATCCCTAGATTCAACTAACCAGGGATGGTATAGTAATGAAGTATTTATCATAGGGAAAAATAAAAATCTGCATGTAAGTGGACCCACGTAGTTCAAACCCATGTTGTTCAAGGCTCACCTCTATATTGTTGGAAATGGCATGAGTTCATTTCCCTTCGTTACTCAACAGTAGTAATCTAAAATTCTATGACCCTATGAGTTTTCCTCTCTGATAGCTGTGACTTTCTGGTGTCTCATGGTCACAACTCAGAACAGCTGTTCTCATTATAATGCATTGTTAAGGGACTAGATTAAATACCTCAGATTCTGAGATATTCCAAGCAATTGTTTGGATTTTTCAGAATACTCAGAACCTGGTTTCTTATGCTTCACTCTCTTTTCTAGACAATTTTGGCAAGCCTATAGGAAAGGCTGCCATGGTCAATAGATACTGAGTTTTTCAGCCCTTGCTCTTTGAAATTTCAGATTTGTATGTATTTATCCAATTTTCACTCTTATTCAAGTGACTTTTACATGATCAGTGCTGTTTCAGTTAACAATTGGTAACAGAAAGACCCATTCAAATGGGCTTAAGCAAAAGGCAAGTTTTGGTTCAAGTAACTAGGACCTGGTTTTCCTTTCTCCATCTCTCAGCTTCCTATCTTTTGGGTCAGCTCTGTTCTCAGACAACCCCCACCTACTCATAAAATAACTGCAGGAAAGCCAACCTCACAGCCCCTTAAGTTCATACCCAGTGGAGAGAAAAAAATATATATCTGCCGGTAGCATTCATAAACGTCTTGAAATGTCCTTGAATTGCACTGGTTTAGGTCAGGTACCCACTCAGGAACACGGGTGCCGGCTGTCTTGGGCCTGGGTCATGACTCCACTCGATGTAGGGATCAGAATGCCATTGAGACCTCATAGACCGAGAGTGGGAAAAGAGTAAATTACCCAGAAGAAAACTGGAGACTCATTCTGCAAAGAGAGGTAGGAAAAGAAAAATTATGGAATGCATTGGTTAGCACTGCCATGGATGGCTCTGGGTGATTAGATTCTTTTTAAAGAATACAGCTATTAACCAGCTTGGGTAGCTGTTTCTAAACTCAGCAAATGTCTGAGTGAACACAAAGTTTGGGGTTTCACTTAGCCTTAAGAATTAGAAAAACTAGAAGAGTAAACAGACATTAAAACCTGTTAAAATAACTTCATCAGAGAAAGTGTAAGCTTGAGTAGGCACTTGGGAAGTTGTTTGTAACTAAGGGAAAGAAAGGTAAGAGAGTATATGTACTTTCTCTTACAAAACTGATTTATTTCCTGTTGCTTTCGATACGAATTTTATAGTGACAAGATACTATACATTCAGTGCAACAGTGTGATGGGGGAGGTGGAAGTGGAAATACAACTTAAACTAAGGTTGCTAACAAGAAAGAGATCTTTAGGACACTGCCTGGATAGAAAAAAAATTTTTTTTAACAACTGCTACTTTTATTAGGAAAAGTACAATAGCAATTTATGGTCATTTTATTTCTTACCATTTTCTGTGGGATGTTTGAGATATTTATCAAAATGAAGTTAACTTTTCAAAAAACATTTATTCATGTATTTATTTGGCTATGTCGGGTCCTAGCTGTAGCACACGGTTCTCTAGCTGTGGTGCACAGGCTTAGTTACTCCATGGTAGGTGGGATCTTAGTTCCCCAACCAGGGCTCAAACCCTGTCTCCTGCATTCCCTGAAGTTAACTTTGGGGGATATAAATGAAGTTAGCTTTTGACAATATTAATCAAAAATCAGTTACTTGAAGTTGCTGTATGAGTGAGGTCTCTCTCTTTGGGTAAAAAGTGACTGAAACCCAAGTCAAACTAGCTTAGGCAAAAAAGAATATGTTTTGGAAGGCTCGGCTAGTTCTGAGATGACAAGGACACACCTGGGCCTCGCAGACAAGGAATTAGGGATTCAAACACCACCCAGAGTCTTTTCCTTT
>ML663565.1:15854122-15900627 GCA_007570785.1 Antilocapra americana
GGGGTCCCCTGCATTGCAGGTGGATTCTTCACCAACTGAGCTTCCAGGAAAGTCATTTCTCATTTGTCTTAGCAAGGGAGTAAGCCTCTTTGTCCACTGGCAATTTTTCAAATCCTGAAGAAGGACCCTCATTGGTCTGGTGTAGGTTATCTCCTTACTCAGGATCAAAGCATTATATTTTGATCAGCCCTACCTGATATGGTTAATCATCTGCAGTCCAATTTGCTAAGGCCAGGAGTTGGGACTCTCTACAAGATGTTTGTGTTAGAAAAATAGGCATTTTCCAGAAGAAGAAAGAGGATCGGAATGCTAGGTCAACAAAACCAGAGATGTTCACATCAAACATCCAATTCTTTTATTAATAATAAAGAATATTAATGCCAATAAACATAAGTATCACTTTAACAAGTAGAGGGTTACAATTGCGATGCTAAAGCCCACACGCCAAGATAAAATGCTTGGCACAGGTAGATAACCCAAACATTTCACAGGCAGTTGCTCAGCTTTGCTCAATGCCCACCCTTCACAGATGACCTTCCTGCCCTGCTGAGATCATGCAATGTCTGATGAAAATCAGACCTCTGCCCAGATTTCCTAAAATGAATCCTAACTTTAGGGAGAGCTTGGAGTCCTATTCACCTTTCACCTGCTTTTGACCTAATAATTAGACTTCTGCTTTGCTCATCTTTACCTAAGCCAAATTTCCCCTCTTTGTCCTTCTATTCCCCTACATGACATTACACAGCCCTTCTCAGACACACCTTTTAAAAGGAGTGGGACACAAAACCTTGGTTTGTAAGTATCAATATCATTTTCCACTCGAAGGAAACAGGAGTCCTCAGAAATGGCTGATTTCAAATCTAGATGAGGGAAGAAGATGAGCCTGAAGTATCTTGTACCAGCAAATAAAGAAGTGCTCAAAAATAATGGGGAACGTCAAACAGTTTGTAGGGCTCCTTATCTGACTTGAATTCTTAGCCATATATAAAACTACTAATCTCATCCTCCCTCTTGAAACCTCCTCTAACTTCTGGTCATTTTCTCAATGATAGCTCCCTCTAGGAGTATTTCCTGGTATCTCATTTTCTGCCCTGTCATCAAACAGGTGTTCCTTGGGGTTCTGACCTCAGCTGTTTACTCATTCTATTCCCTCCCTGGGTGATCTCAGCTAATCCCATAACTTCAGTTGTTATATAAACAATGGCTTTCAAATATATACTTTTAAGTGTCTTTATATGTGGGTAGAGAGGAGAGATAGATGGAGCACAGAGACTTTGTTAAAGCTCCAGAATCCATCCTGTATATCACCTGGCTATCTCCACTTAGTTTAATCCTCTGATATCTCAAAGATAATCTGTTAAAGACATTTTCATCATGTCATCTAGTATTCTTTATTCTGTTTCTGGTACTCCCAACATCTGACTCTCGAAGCAAGAAATTCTGTGGTTATTCTTTAAAAAACTTTTATTTTGTTTTGGGGTATATAGCCAATTAATGGGCTTCCCTGATGGCTCAGGCAGTAAAGAATCCACCTGCAATGTAGGAGACGGGGGTTCAATCCATCAGTCAAGAAGATCCCCTGGAGAAGGGAATGGCTACCCAGTCCAATATTCTTGCCTGGAGAATTCCATGAACAGTGGAGCCTAGCAAGCTACACTTCATGGGATCGCAAAGAGTTGGACATGACTGAGCAACTAGCGCACAACATGGCCAATTAACACTGTTGTGATGTTTCGCGTGAACAGAGAAGGGACTCAGCCATACAAACACGTGTAGCCATTCTCTCCCAAACCCCCCTTCCATCCAGGCTGCCACATAACACTGAGCAGAGTTCCATGTGCTGTACAGTAGATACTTGTTGGTTATTCATTTTAAATACAGCAGTATGTACATGTTTGGATTATTCTTAATGTCAGTGTCTTTCAGGCAGAGACCAACAGGAACACACCTCTAGTTGGACAAGCTGGGTTCATTATTCATTGCAGTGAAGGAGGATACACAGCGTAGGGAGCACTGGGACTCAGAAGGAGAGTGAAGAAAACTATTAAGGAATTTGGGATTTGGTTGAGTGATTTGAGAGAGGACTGAAGAACCAGAGGTCTGCTCTAGACTGGCCACCCCTGGAAAGAAGCAGCATTTTACTATTGGGCACTCAGTACATCTTATGTGCAGGAAGGACAGCCCAGAGGAACTGTAACACCATAACTGGTAAAGATGTTGCTATCATTCACTTCAGAGAGAGGGGCAGAGTGTTTTGTATCTTGGGAATGGTGTAGTGACTCTGTTTTTGCCCACAAAATTATCAGATAGAGTTGTTTTGTCTCATGTTGTTATGGTCACTGAATAATCTTGCCTGATGCTGGTATTCTGTGAGACTCTTATGCCAACAGAAAGTAACGTGGCCTGGCTCTGAATGCCAGGTCAGCGTCAAGGTGTCAACAGCTTCGTTTTTCCATTCTTTCTCACTCATTACCATCATTTACATGTAAATTACCTACCAAGTCCTATTAATTTTACTTCCTACCTATCACCAGAATCTGTCCCCTTCTCTCCATCTTCTTTTCTGCTTCTCTAATCCAGGCCATTATCATTTGTCATCTAAATTACTACATCAGTCACCCCAGATTTCGTCTTGCTCCTACTCGGTTCCACCCTCTACCCTCCCCCCAGTTAGCCAGAATAAAGTTTCTAAAAATATCATCCCTGCTTAAAATCTTCATTGGTTACATTATCAGCTATACTGCTACCATTGAAATGGTAAAATTAAAAATCACAGAGGTTAGCAATGAAATAAAACTTTTTTTTTCTTTTCTCCCTAAAAGGAATTAATAAGGGTGGAAGAATTTATTTTTATACAAGAATCAGCTGAATTTGGATACCATTTTCACATACTGATTACCTCTTAAGAAGTTATGACTCAATACAAATCAATACAGTGACATGACTGCTAAAAACCAATGCATTATTGACACCATTAGCAGAAGTAAATTGTCCAGAACAAGAAAATGATGTTCAGTTCCATTCTGGGCATTACATTTTAAGAGAGACATCATTTAAAAAAATATGTCCAGAAGAGGGTAACTAAGACCAGAATCTTCTGGAAACCATGTCATACAGATAAACAGAAAAAGTGGAGATTAAAGAAAAATAGGAATTTGACAAGTGTTTTCAAATATCCAAAGAGCTGTCGTATGTAAGAGGGACTAAATATATTTTGTACAGTTCTGGGGCAGGATCAATCCTGAGGATTACAAATCCTAGGAAGATTGATTTCCACTCAGTATTAGGAAATACTTTCTAGTAATGAGAACTGTCCGATAATGGAGTTAGCTTCCTGGAACTCCAGGTTACTAGAGGGTTTAAGCCAAAACTGAATAACTGTCTGGAAAGAATGCTGTAAAACAGAAGTTGTTAAACCATCTGTGATTAAGGTATAGTTTTTTTAAATCAAATATGATCTAATACTTTTATAAATTATAATAAAACTTAGTAGAATGAAAAGAAAAAAATGAAAAGTACAAACTTAATTTTTTATTGCCTAATTCAATGAACATAAAATTTAATTTTGGCAAATAGAACAAACCTGAACATGTACATTCAGGATTAATATAGAAAATTTCTATGAAAGTTAAAGTGTTAGTCGCTCAGCTGTGTCCGACTCTTTTGTGAACTCCCGGACTATAGCATGCCAGGCTCGTCTGTCCATGGGATTCTCCAGGCAAGAATACTGGGGTGAGTTGCCATGCCCTCCTCCAGGGGATCTTCCTGACCCAGGGATTGAAACCACATCTCATGTCTCCTGCATTGACAGGTGGGTTCTTTACCACTGGAGCCTCATGGGAACCAAATTTTCTATAATTCTTAACATTTTGTTATTCTTCAATTCTAACTGAAGAAAATTATGAGTGAATTACCAATTTTCTAGATTAGCCCAATACATACATACTTTGAATAAACATCCTGCATATTACTATTTTAAAGTTTTAATATTTTAAAATACCATGTGACAAATGAGCTTGGTTCTTTCTTGTTAAAATATCTAATCCAGCTTGGACTGATGACAGTGCTACTTTCAGGAAATGATGTACATCTAAATTACTTCTATGAGATATTTTATTTATTTTAATATAAATTTGTTTATTTTAATTGGATATTAATTACTTTACAATATTGTATTGGTTTTGCCTTGCATTGACATGAATCCACCACGAGATATTTTAATATCATTCCTAAGAAAGAACTAAGCTTACAAAGGGGTGATGATAGAAATGGAAAAAATAAGTTTTAAGATAATTTCAGCATGCTCAAACTGTTAGTTTTTAACTTTTGTACAAAATGAAAGGAGTGATCCTGAAATTTCAAAGTTTAATTCTTCATTAGTTGGCAGTTAGAACAATATATCCTATAAGTCTATCAGTTCAGTTCAGTTCAGTTGCTCAGTCGTGTCCGACTCTTTTTGACCCCATGAACTGCAGCATGCCAGGCCTCCCTGACCATCACCAACTCCTGGAGTCTACCCTAAACCCATGTCCATCGACTCAGTGATGCCATCCAGCCATCTCATCCTCTGTTGTCCCCTTCTCCTCCTGCCCCCAATCCTTCCCAGGATCAGGGTCTTTTCTAATGAGTCAACCCTTTGCATGAGGTGGCCAGAGTATTGGAGTTTCAGCTTCAATATCAGTCCTTCGAATGAACAACCAGGACTGATCTCCTTTAGGAAGGACTGGTTGGATCTTCTTGCAGTCCAAGGGACTCTCAAGAGTCTTCTCCAACACCACAGTTCAAAAGCATCAATTCTTTGGCGCTCAGCCTGTTTAATTTTCCAACTCTCACATCCACACATGACCGCTGGAAAAACCATAGCCTTGACTAAACGGACCTTTGTTGGCAAAGTAATGTCTCTGCTTTTCAATATGCTGCCTAGGTTGGCCATAACTTTCCTTCCAAGGAGTAAGCATCTTTTGATTTCATGGCTGCAATCACCATCTACAGTGACTCTGGAGCCCAAAAAAATAAAGTCTGACACTTTTTCCACTGTTTCCCCATCCATTTTCCATGAAGTGATGGGACCAGATGCCATGATCTTAGTTTTCTTAATGTTGAGCCTTAAGCCAACTTTTTCACTCTCCTCTTTCACTTGCATCAAGAGGCTCTTTAGTTCCTCTTTACTTACTTTCTGCCATAAGGGTGGTGTCGTCTGAATATATGAGGTTATTGATATTTCTCCCGGCAATCTTGATTCCAGCTTGTGCTTCTTCCAGCCCAGCGTTTCTCATGATGTATTCTGCATATTAGTTAAATAAGCAGGGTGACAATATACAGCCTTGACGTACTCCTTTCCCTATTTGGAACCAGTCTGTTGTTCCATGTCCAGTTCTAACTGACCTGCATACAGATTTCTCAAGAGACCCATCAGATGGTCTGGTATTCCCATTTCTTTAAGAATTTCCCACAGTTTATTGTGATCCACACAGTCAAAGGCTTTGGCATAGTCAATAAAGCAGAAGTAGATGTTTTTCTGGAACTCTTGCTTTTTCGATAATCCAGTGAATGTTGGCAATTTGATCTCTGGTTCCTCTGCCTTTTCTAAAACCAGCTTGAACATCTGGAAGTTCATGGTTCATGTATTGTTGAAGCCTGGCTTGGAGAATTTTGAGCATTACTTTACTAGCGTGTGAGATGAGTGCAGTTGTGCAGTAGTTTGAGCATTCTTTGGCATTGCCTTTCTTTGGGATTGGAATGAAAACTGACCTTTTCCAGTCCTGTGGCCATTGCTGAGTCTTCCAAATTTGCTGACATATTGAGTGTAGCACTTTCACAGCGTCATCTTTCAGGATTTGAAATAGCTCAACTGGAATTCTATCACCTCCACTAGCTTTGTTTGTAGTGATGCTTCCTAAGGCCCACTTGACTTCACATTCCAGGATGTCTGGCTCTAGGTGAGTGATCACACCATCGTGATTATCTGAGTCATGAAGATCTTTTTTGTACAGTTCTTCTGTGTATTCTTGCCACCTCTTCTTAATATCTTCTGCTTCTTTAGGTCCATACCATTTTTGTCCTTTATCGAGCCCATCTTTGCATGAAATGTTCCCTTGGTATCTCTAATTTTCTTGAAGAGATCTCTAGTCTTTCCCATACTGTTGTTTTCCTCTATTTTGCTAAGGAAGGTTTTCTTATCTCTCCTTGCTATTCTTTGGAACTCTACATTCAGATGGGAATATCTTTCCTTTTCTCCTTTGCTTTTTGCTTCTCTTCTTTTCACAGCTGTTTGTAAGGCCTCCTCAGACAGCCATTTTGCTTTTTTGCATTTCTTTTTCTTAGGGATGGTCTTGATCCCTGTCTTCTGTATAGTGTCACAAATCTCCATCCATAGTTCATCAGGCACTCTGTCTATCAGATCTAGTCCCTTAAATCTATTTCTCACTTCCACTGTATAATTATAAGGGATTTGATTTAGGTCATACCTGAATGGTCTAGTGGTTTTCCCTACTTTCTTTAAGTCTGAATTTGGCAATAAGGAGTTCATGATCTAAGCCACAGCTCCTGGTCTTGTTTTTGCTGACTGTATAGAGCTTCTCCATCTTTGGCTGCAAAGAATACAATCAATCTGATTTTGGTGTTGACCATCTGGTGATGTCCATGTGTAGAGTCTTCTCTTGTGTTGTTGGAAGAGGGTGTTTGCTATGACCAGTGCATTCTCTTGGCAAAACTCTATTAGCCTTTGCCCTGCTTCATTCTGTACTCCAAGGCCAAATTTGCCTGTTACTCCAGGTGTTTCCTGACTGCCTGCTTTTGCATTCCAGTCCCCTATAATGAAAGGACATCTTTTTTGGGTGTTAGATCTAAAAGATATTGTAGGTCTTCACAGAACCGTTCAACTTCAGCTTCTTCAGCATTACTGGTTGGGGCATAGGCTTGGATTACTGTGATATTGAATGGTTTGCCTTGGAAACAAACAGTGATCATTCTGTTGTTTTTGAGACTGCATCCAAGTACTGCATTTTGGACTCTGGTTGACCATGATGGCTACTCCATTTCTTCTAAGGGATTCCTGCCCACAGTAGTAGATATAATGGTCATCTGATTTAAATTCACCCATTCCAGTCCATCTTAGTTCACTGATTCTCAGAATGTTGACGTTCACTCTTGCCATGTGGGTCAAGCTCCTTAATTTAAGTAACTACTTCAGAATGTTTTCTTATCATTGCAGCTATGCATCTAATTGTATTCCTACTCAAAAATTCAAACCACATTCACTGACACTGTAATCTTCCACAGCTTTCAGTTGCTTACAGATAGTTATGTTTGTCAGCAATGAAGCTAAACAAGATAATTGTTTGGACGTATCTTTGATTATCTAAGGCTGGGAGCTGGGGAGGAGAGACAGCAAAAGGGGCAAGAGTTAATTTTGAGGGATGATGGAAATCTTCTCATTCTCGCCAAAGCAATCTTGAGAAAGAACAGAGATGGAGGAATCATGCCTCCTGACTTCAGACTATACGACAAAGCCACAGTCATCAAAAGATGCACATAACTAGAAACATGAACCAGAACAGAGTTCAGAAATAAACTCACACATTTATGGCCAATTAATCTATAACAAAGGAGGTGAGATGTACAGTGGGGAAAAGACAACCTCCTCAATGAGTGGTGCTGGGAAAAATGGACAGCTACAGGTAAAAGAATTAAATTAGAATGTTTTCTTATACCATACAGAAACAAACTCAAAATAGATTAAAGATCTAAATATAAAACCAGAAATCATAAAACTCCTAGAGGAAAACATCTTCTAGTGTTCTAGCAGAACACTCTTTGACATAAACCACAGGAATCTCTTTTGGATCTGACTCCTAAGGCAATGAATAAATAGAAACAGAAATACACATATGTGACTTAATTATCTGCAAAACCAAGGAAATCAAAATGAAAAGACAACCTATTGAATGGAAGAAAATAGTTGCAAATGATATGATCAGGAAGGGATTAATACCCAAAATACATAAACTGCTCATACAAAATAAAAAATTCAATTTTAAAAATGGGCAGAAGACCCCAACAGTCTTTTTTCCAAAGAAGACATACAGATACCAAGAGGCAGATGTAAAGATGGTCAACACTGCTCATCACCAGAGAAATGCAAATCAAAAAACCACAGTGAGATATCACCTCACACCCATCAGAATGGCTATCATCAAAAAGACCACACAAACACACACAAAAAAGGTCACAAATAACAAATGTTGGTGAGATCATAGAGGAAAGAAGGAGAACTCTAGTGCACTATTGATGGGAAGGTAAACTGGTGCAGCCACTATGGGAAACACTATGGAGATTCCTCAAAAATCTAAAAATTAGAACTAGCATTATGATCCAGCAATTCCACTCCTGGGTATGTACCCAAAGAAACAAAAGCACTCAGTGGAAAAGATACATGTACCCAATGTTCACAGTAGCATTATTTACAACAATGAAGATACTAAAGCAACTCAAGTGTGCAAAACAGATGAAAAACAATATGTGGTGTGTATACACATACACACACACACAATGAAATACCACTCAGTCATAAAAAAAGAACAAAATTTTGCCATTTGCAGCAACATGGATGGACATGGAGGGTATTATACTTGGTGAAATAAGTCAGCAAATGAAGACAAATACTGTATGTTAAATGTGTGCATTTTATTGTCTGTAAACTATAACTCAATAACGTAGATTGAAAAAGTCGTTCTCCAAGAAGCAGTCTTCCCCACAAATCTAATCCCCAGTGAGTGCTTCCTTTCCTGAACTTGAATGACAGTACACAATTTATCAATTGATTACATAACATCTTATTTCAGCTTCCAATTGTCAAGCAGACCATACCGCCTTACTGTTTAACTCTTTCCCACCTCCACCCTCTCTTTAGCTAACCAGTGTGTGTGGAAAAGAGACAGTATTAAAATAAATGTTCTAATTGATAAGGAAATTATCAGTTAATTAGCATATCAATGAGGGATCATTCAAGTAAAGCTCATTTGTTTGTTTTTTTTTAATTTTCTTTACTTTATTGTGTTGGTTTTGCCATACAGTTACATGAAACCGCCATGGATCTACACATGCTCCCCCTCCAGAACCCCCCTCCCTCCCCTCTCCCGACTCCCTCCCTCTGGGACACCCCAGTGCACCAGCCCCGAGCATCAACCCTGGGCTGGCGATTGAGTTCACATGTAAAGCTCATTTGTAAGTAAAAGTTATGAATTTCTTTTGGATATCAGGAAAGAAAACTTCAGTTAATTTCTTACCGTGGGGCTTCCTGGTGTCTCAGTGGTGATAAGTCCAGCTGTCAATGCAGGAGACACAAATTCGATCCTCAGTCCAGGAAGGTTCAACTAAACCCATGCACAACCACTGAGCCTGTGCTCTAGAGCCTGGGAGCCACAACAGCTGAGCTGTGGCTGCAACAACTGAGGCTCAAGCATTCTAGAGCTGGGCTGTGCCACAAGAGAAGCCACCGCAATGAGAAGCCTGCACCAAAACTAGAAAGGAGCCTCCACTCGCCACAAGAGAAAAGCCTGCACAGCAACAAAGATCCAGCACAGCCAAAAATAAATAAGTGTTAAATTTTAAAAAACTTTTTACTGACAGCCAACCATACCTTGAGCATTCAGCTCTGTCCTACAGACACGTGACAATCTAAACCCAAATATAAATCAGTTAAGATTAGTGACTCCTACTGTGACAGAATGGACACTGTATTTGCTGCTTCTTTCAAAAGTCTCTTTCCCCACTCCCGGAACCTGGGATAGCCTTGTGGAAGCCATGTCAAGCCAGTACAAAGGCTTGGCCTTAAGAGACTTTACAGCTTCCAGTCTTGTACCTGTGAGACCATGAAGCTGTGTGAACAAGTCAGGCCTGGCTTGCTGGATAAGCAGAAACATAGGTCCTCTTATTGCCCTAGCTGATAGACATTCAATCACTGTGACACATGGATGATGCCATCCAAGACCAGCCAGCCTCATCAACCCAATTAATGACCTTGGATGAATAAGCCCAGCCTACACCAGAAGAATACCCAGGAGAACTGTTAACTAAAATAAAGGATGGTTGTTTTAAGCCAGTGAATTTTGTGGCAGTTTGTAACTTAGCCGATAAATAACAGATACTCAAGGACTCATCTGAAGCTCTCTGAAAAGACAGACCAAGTCATTTTGGACATTTATCAAAAAGTTATTAAATCCTTGGACTCCCCTGGTGGTCCAAGGGTTAAGAATCTGCCTGCGAACACAGGGACAAGGGTTCAATCCCTGGTCAGGAAGAATCCACATGCCAAGGGGGCAACTAAGCCTGTGTGCCACAACTACTGAGCCTGGGCTCTAGAGCCCGCAGGCGGCAACCACTGAAGTCCACTCGCCTGGACGGCCCATGCTTAGCAACGAAATAAGCTACTGCAGTGAGAAGCCCGCGCATCCCAACGGAGAGTAGCCCACACCCACCACAACTAGAGAAAGCCTGCACCCAGCCTAAAATAAATAAATAAAAATAACTTTTTAAAAGTCATTAAGTCCTTAAGCTGAAAGTGAAGGTTGAAATTGACATGTAAAGAATTTATTTCTCCCTGGAAATATTAACCAGAAAACTATTTTAAGTGCCTCTGAATAGACAACTATAATGAGTGAAGAAATAATCTTATGCTTTAATAGTAAATGTATGATTTCAGGGGCATAGCCAGTGGAATGTTAGGGCTGGTTCACACCAGCCTTTGAAATTCAATTATTAAATTTTCAGAAATGTTGTGAGCCAGTTGCTAAACCTTTGGTAGATTAAATCAGCCATGATAAGAGTATTTACACCATGAAATCCAGTTGTTAAATCTTTACTAGTATATCACTGGGCACATCTGCAACTGGAGGCAAATTTCATCAGTATGTATATACCGGTATACACATTAAAATATCCTTGGGACTTCCCTGGGGGTTCAGTGGTTAAGACCCTGTGCTTCCACTGCAGGGGGCACAGGTTCAATTCCTAGTCAGGGAGCTAAGATCCTGTGTGCCACGTGGCATGGCCAAAATTAAAAATAAAAAAAGTAAATATCCTTACTGCTTAAAGAAGACATTGGTTGGCATAGCCAGTGCCATGACATAACATTCTGCCATGATATGTGATCTTGGGCAAGCCAATTAGTCTTGGTAAATCTGAACCCATGTAAAGTCCATGCCCCAAAGTCATCTTTTGGATTTCTTTGATATTGATCTCCTATGAGTATATACTGATGCTAATGATGGAAAAGGCCAAGGGAGCATTCAAATGATCACACTGTGCTACTGACCACAAATTTTGCTCTAATTCAAGGCAAACAAAAGTGATAGTATAGTAGTAATTACGTGTGCTTTGAGTTATGGACAGCAGGGAGATCCAATCAGTCCATCCTAAAGGAAATCAGCCCTGAATATTCATTGGAAGGACTGATGCTGAAGCTGAAACTTCTATACTTTGGCCACCTGATGCAAAGAACTGACTCACTGGAAAAGACCCTGATGCTGGGAAAGACTGAAGGTGGGAGAAGAAGGGGACGACGGAGGATGAGATGGTTGGATGGCATCATTGACTCTAATGACACGAGTCTGAGTAAACTTCATCTTATCAGTCAGGAATGAGATCTCATCTCATTTGAGTACACAGTCGCTCAGACTCTGTAGGTGCTTAATAAAACTTGCTGAAATTGGGCTTCCTGCAGGAAGGTACTAAATAAATGTGAGGTGACTTTAGTGATGTTACTAAATCTAAGTGGATGCCTTTTGGTAGAATTAGAAAACACATTACATACTCTGAGCACTTCTTGCCCATGTGTTGAAGTCTTACTTTCAGAAGGTTAAACAGTACATCAGAAAATAGTAGGGGGCTAACAGCTGAGCTGTAATTAGGAAAGTATTTCTTTAGCATTGGAAGATTCAAAAATTATTTTGGTAAAAATATTAGCAAATAATTTTGAACTTTGGTGGAAAAAAAAATCTAAGAAATCATTCCTTTCGCCTATAAGCAGTGGAAATACTTATCTACACCTTCAGCAAAAGAAATGGTTTGCTAACTTCTTGTGTTTATACAGATATCCAAGTTGACTCACTTCTAAATACACATCTGAAACTGAAAAAATATTGCTTGATGGAATTCTCCCATCCAAAATGAAGGCACATGATGTCTTGTTTTCTTCTTTTTTTTAAAAAAGCTTGAATCTAATTAAGGTTGCTTCTGAGAATATGTGGAAACTACTCTTCGTTGCATATCAATATCATTCCAGTACTAATGTTATTATGTGCTTAGCTGCAGGCATGTAAGAACTAGGGCATAATGTGACAGAGCCTTTAAGTGCTGAAAAACCACAGAACTTATCCTCAGGAAAAGAAAAACACAGATACAGAAATTCTCAAAATTCTACACAATTTCAGGAGTTTCATAGATACTTCCAACCCAAATCCTATTTACAAAATCCTTTGGTTAAAATCTGTAAAAATCCTCAACAAAATATTACCAAATCAAATCCAAAGAAGTCCAAAAAGAGTTACGCGCCATGACCAAAAGGGATTTGTCCTAGGTGTGTAAGACTGCTTCAACACTCAGAAATCAACTAATGTAATCCATCAGTATTGAAGAAGTCTGAGGACTGATGACCATCTGATTTTAACGCTTATTATAAAGTTACAATTATCAAGACAATGTAGTGTCGGTGAATGAACAAATGGGTCAGTGAGACAGAGTCCAAAAATAGACCCATACAGTAGTCAACTGATCTTTGACAGAGGAGTAAAAGCAACAAAAGCGATCACAGAATGTCTTTTTAACAAATAGTACTAGAACAACTAGACATCCACACGCAAAAAAAAAATCTAAACATAATCTTTTCACTTTTCACAAAAATTAGTTCAAAATGGATTAGAGATCTAAATGTAAAGAGAGAAACTATAAAACACTTCGAAGATAATGTAGGAGAGAATCTAGATGATCTTGGGTGGGGTGATGACTTTTTTAGATACAACACCAAAGACACGGTTCTTAAAAGAATTGATAAACTAGACTTCACTTCAATTAAAAATGTCTGCTTTTTGAAAAGACACTGTCAGGAGAATGAAAAGATAAGCCATAAACTGGGAGAAAATATTTTCAAAAGACACATCTGACAAAGGATTAGTATCCAAAATACGCAAAGAACTATTAAAACTCAACAATAAGTAAACAAAGAACCAATTAAAAATGGGCCCAAAACATTTTAACATTGACTGTGGTGATGGCTACAGAACTCTATGACTATACTAAAAACTATCTAATTATATACTTTAAATGGGTGAATTGTATGGTATATGAATTCTAACTCAATAAAGCTATCAAAAAAAAAAAAATAGGTCAAAGACCTTAATGGACACTTCACCAAACACATACAGATGGCAAAGAAGCAGATTAAAAACATGCTCCAAATTCTATATCATCGGAGAAATACAAATTAAAACAAGATACCACTACACACTATTTACAACAACCAGGACACTGAAACAACCTAAATGTTCATCGATAGAGGAACAGATAAAGATGAGGTACATATATACAGTGGAATTTTACTGTCATAAAAAAGAATAAAATAATACCATCAGCAGCAACATGGATGGACCTAGAGATTATCATACTAAGTAAAGTCAGACAAAGAAAGATAAGTATCATATGATATCACTTATATGTGGGATCTAATTTTTTAAAATGATACAAATGAACTTACTTACAAAACAGAAACAAACTCGCAGATTTTTTTTCCTTTTGATGTGGACCATTTTTAAAGTCTTTATTGAATTTGTTACAATATTGCTTCTGTTCTGTTTTGGTTTTCTGGCCATTGAGCCTGTGGAATCTAGCTTCCCAAACAAGGAATCTAACTCACACCCTCGGCACTGGAAGGTGAATTCTTAACCACTGGACCACCAGGGAATTCCCTCACAGATCTTGAAATCAGACTTACAGTTATCAAAGGAGAAACGCTGCGGGGGAGTAATAAATCAGGAGAATGGGATTAACATATACATACTACTAAACATAAAATAGATAACAAAGACCTACTGTATAACACAGGGAACTCTACTCAATATTCTGTAATAACCAATATAAGAATCTGAAAAAGAAAATACATATAACTGATTCACTTTACCACACAGTTGAAACTGACACACTGCAAATCAACTATATTAGAATAGAAATTTTTTAAAAATAAGAAAGTCTTCTTAAGAAAAACAAAACTATTCACCAGGACGTAGTAACAGCACTCTTTATAATAGGGAACAAATGGAAATAATGATTCTGTCTAATGGTATGTGTGCATGCTAAGTTGTTTCAGTCGTGTACGACTCTGTGCAATCCTATGGACTGTAGTCACCCAGGCTCCCCTCGCCATAGGATTCTCCAGGCAAGAATACTGGAATGGGTTGCCATGCTCTCCTCCAGGGGATCTTTCCAACCCAGGGATTGAACCTGCATCTCTTATGTCTCCTGCATTGGCAGGGAGGTTCTTTACCATTAGCGCCACCTGGGAAGCCCAAGTGTAATGGTATAGAGTTAATTAAATTATTACATTCCAGCTTATAAAATAATAAGCATCCATTAAATGAAAATAGTGATACAGCCAAAAAAATGCATGATACTAAGTGAAAAAGCAAGTTACAAAACAATATGCATAATAAATACAATCCTTTTTGGAAATATATTTATGTAGCAAAATAACCCAGGGAAGAAAGGTAGCAAAAATGTTAAGGGTTATCTTTAGATGGGACAATTATGGATAATTTTATTTTCTATTTAGTCTCTAATTTTTAAAAAATGATACATTATATTCATGGTTAAAAAGCAACATCATTAGAAAAACTAAGTAGCTCAGTGGATACCAATTAAGTAGATACTATGCTCCTTAACGGAGAAGGAAATGGCACCCCACTCCAGTACTCTTGCCTGGAAAGTCCCATGGACAGAGGAGTCTGGTGGGCTGCAGTCCATGGGGTCGCTAAGAGTCGGCACGACTGAGCGGCTTCCCTTTCACTTTTCACTTTCATGCATTGGAGAAGGAAATGGCAACCCACTCCAGCGTTCTTGCCTGGAGAATCCCAGGGACGGCGGATCCTGATGGACTGCCATCTATGGGGTCGCACAGAGTCGGACACGACTGAAGCGACTTAGCAGCAGCAAGTCGCTTAAGAAGGGTCCATTTATTGTTATTGGCCTGGCTCAAAGTACAATGCCTCTTCACAGTAGTAGGGGTACAATAAATGACTAGGTCGACAGAATGGCTAATGGCTTTACTTAATTTCACTGTCGTCACTTACTCATCATTCTTACATATAGAATACCCAGTAGTATCTGCTAAATTAAGTACATTAAGTCACTGCCCTTTGGGTGGAGTGCGCAAACCGAACCCTAGATGAGAGTGCCCTCTGGTGGTTTTACCGACAATGCTTTTTGTCAATTTGAAGTATGGTAACAACAATCCATTCCCTTCTCCAGGGTATCATCCCCACTCAGGGATCAAACCCAGGTCTACTGCCTTGTAGGTAGACTCTTTACCATCTGAGCCACCAGGGAAGCCCCAACAATCCACCTCACCAATGGCAGGAAATATGAGAATATAAGGACTGGGTAGTAGTATTTTCATGAAGCTAAATTTATTCCATTTAAAGAATCACCAGACCGTCTTTATTTTTAAAATTTCTGAAAAAACAAGCTAATCTTCCATGAAATGTTAGTGATGGCGGATAATAGGTTACACCTCTGAGGTGGAAAATGGCAGAAGCTGAGTGGAGGTAAAGGTGGTCATGAATATGTACTTATTCAGCAACTCATGAAAACCAGAATTCCAGGAACTACAGTGCTAACTACAGTGTGTATTTCCAGTACAAATAAAACTAATTCTCCAAAGCACTCACATGTATACGTGTGCTTTGGACATCTCACAACCAAACAATCTCTCACTTAGTAGATCCTTGCATGTAGAAGAAAATTTGTTTATTTTCGTTTTTATTCTTACTACTTTCTTAGCATGGCGTATCTCAATCTTCGTAAACTTTTTGATATAAATCAACCTGAAACAAACTATTTTTGAAGATATGTCACCAAATATAAGTGGTTAATATTTCAGATTATCAAATACTATTCTTTTCTTTGCTTTTTCCCCTTAATGAGTTTTATTGTTTTATTTCCTTTATACTTTTCTATTATTCCTACATTTTACTGAACACTTGAACTTTCCATCTTCCTTTATGAAAAGAACTAGATTAAGCAATAGAATGTGAAATCATTTTTCACATCCAATTTTAAAATATCACAAACATTGCACAAGTTTGAATAAAGTAACTTTCCATCTTCTTAAGAGACTCCTCACTTCCTAAGGAGAAATCACAGAGACAGCAATGCTGATCATATATAAGCTGGTAGTGATAATCAGCAGAATAGACTATTAACATTCTTATAAGAGGAACCAGAGATGAAATTGCCTAGAAACCAGAGCTCAAACTGCCAGCATCCATGGGATCACAGAAAAAGCAAGAGAGTTCCAGAAAAACATCTACTTCTCCTTGATTGATCATGCCAAAGCCTTTGTGTGGATCACAACAAACTGGAAAATTCTTCAAGAGAAGGGAATATCAGACCACCTTACCTGTCTCCTGAGAAATGCTGTATGCAGGTCAAGAAGCAACAGTTAGAACTGGACATGGAAAAACAGACTGGAAAAAGTCAGGAAAGGAGTACATCAAGGCTGTGTATTGCCACTCTGCTTATGTAACTTATATGCAGAGTACATCATGAGAAATGCTGGGCTGGAGGACGCACAAGCTGGAATCAAGATTGCTGGGAGAAACATCAATAACCTCAGACACACAGATCACACTACCCTTATAGCAAAAAGCAAAGAACTAAAAAGCCTCCTAATGAAAGTGAAAGAGGAGAGTGAAAAAATTGGCTCAAAATTCAACATTCAAAAAACTAAGATCATGGCATCCAGTCCCATCACTTCATGGCAGATAGACGGGGGAACAATGAAAACAGTGACAGACTTCATTTTCTTGGGCTCCAAAATCATTGCAGATGGTGACTGCAGCCATGAAATTAAAAGACACCTACTCCTTGGAAGAAAAAGTATGACCAACTTAGATGGCATATTTAAAAGCAGAGACATTACTTTGCCAACAAAGGTCCATCTAGTCAAGGCTATGGTTTCTCCAGTAGTCATGTATGAATGTGAGAGTTGGACTATAAAGAAAGCTGCATGCCGAAGAATTGATGCTTTTGAACTTCGGTGCTGGAAAAGACTCTTGAGAGTCCCTTGGACTGCAAGGAGATCCAACTAGTCCATCCTAAAGGAGATCAGTCCTGAATATTCACTGAAGAACTGATGCTGAAGCTGAAACTACAATACTTTGACCACATGATGCAAAGAACTGACTCATTGGAAAAGACCCTGATGCTGGGAAAGATTGAAGGCAGAAGGTGAAGGGGACGACAGAAGATGAGATGGTTGGATGGCATCACCAACTCGATGGACATGAGTTTGAGTAAGCTCCAGGAGTTGGTGATGGACAGGGAAGCTTGGCGTGCTGTAGTCTATGGGGTCGCAAAGAGTCAGACACAACTGAGTAACTGAACAGAACTGATTCTTACAACACCAATTTAGTTTAGTAATATTAATGTTCTAATCAGAGTTGCATGTGTTCTGAAGCAAGCAGAATTTTTCAGAGAGCCAGAAAAAATGTCAAAATGAATAATATATTCTTTCTAGGAAAGTAAAAATTCTTGAGTGAAAGAAAACACCTCTTGTCATAGTGATGATGCATTGTTAAAAAGCTCTGGAGCCTGACAGTGTGGATCCTGGCTTTGCCACTTGATAGGTAAGCAGAGTTCAAGTCACTTAGCCTTATCTGTAAAATGGGGAAGATGCTGTTTCTTCAGAGGATTATTTTGAGAATTTAACAATATTGTAAACAAAGGACCTAGCAGAGAGTACAAACTGATCAAAATGTAACTAATTATCCCCTAGAGCCACAAGAAAGGAAACATTATAACATCTTGTTCTGTGCCAACAGCATGAGTTTCTTCGCAAAAGCAATCTAAAAATCTTCAGAAGAACCATGCACATTTTTACTAATCATATTTATACTACTAACAATATTTGGTTGATAAAAGTACTTAATCATACTAGACACATAAAAATAAATACCAGACTTAAATAACTCAACAGGAAAGTACTATAAAATAGGTTTTTTAAAATAAGAATGTAAAATTAAGAATTACTATAAAGAAGTATACATTCTAATATATGAAAAGATATTTTATTATTATTTTACTATGTAACATATTAGTGAATACACCCAATTATATTTTCTCAAAAGGCAAATGAGTTCCAGGGTAATATTCCTCTTTGATTCCTGAAAACATCAACATCATCTGTCTTTTGGAGGATTCAGTTTCCTACGACGACTATGATACCTTGAAAAGAAGAAAACATTTAAGATAAGATTATTTTAATAAAAGTTAACTGTTTCTGATAGAAATATCAAATTTCTATTAGCTTGGTGTTTATTGGCACTCAAAAAAAAAATCAATGAAACATAATACATACACAAGACATAACTCAAGTAAATAGTTCTTAATAATAAGCCACATTACCCTGCGGTGAAAACTGTTTTCTATCAATTAAGCATTTGGGACGTCTTTTCCCACATCTTGAGGTAGTGTCAGTACGGCAGTCTAGATGACTGTTCCTTAAGTTAAATCCAATGATTGTCTCTGAAGTAAAGAAACACCATAGTGTGACTATGAAGAATACATTCTGTTGAAGTTTTACTTAAAAGGGGATGGTCAGCTCTACATGGAAGCCTCTTAAGCTGAAAAATCATGTTTTAATAAACAATAAAATACAATTAGTAGTATGCATGTGGCAAATGTGCAGTATCACAAAAAATGGAAGAATTACAAATTAAAACAGTGAGAAATCTTTTTCCTTGCTTTTGCAATCACAAATAATTTTTAAATTATAATGCACAATCCAAGGATAGGTATGGTGAACTAAGCAATACCAGACCCAACTGCTTAAAGTATGCATCAGTATAACATTTGAAAACCAGTGTGGCCTATCAAAAATTTTTTTATTAATCATAACTTTGATATAATAATTCCTCTCTGGAAATGTATCCTAAAGCAATAAGTAAGTAGTTAATATTTTAACTATCTTAATATGAAAATGTTAAATATATAATATTAAATATTAAAGGGAGAAGGGATGCTACAGGATTCAAATTTATATATACAGTATGATTAAAATCATGTAAAAATAGGCAAACTATTAAAACTTATGTATAGAAAGAGAGAAATAAAATGCACTGTTACAGTGACTGAAGTGTTTTCACCATGGAGAATTCTTTTTTCTTTTTTCAATTTCTCTTTTCCATTGTTTTTTCAATAAAGAACTCATTTTTTATTGAGTCAAGAAAATTTCTGCACAGAGTACACATGCTTTCGGTGATGCTGCTGCTGCTGCTAAGTCACGTCAGTCGTGCCCGCCTCTGTGCGATCCCACAGACGGCAGCCCACCAGGCTCCCCTGTCCCTGGGGTTCTCCAGGCAAGAACACTGGAGTGGGTTGCCATTTCCTTCTCCAATGCAGGAAAGTGAAAAGGGAAAGTGAAGTTGCTCAGTCATGTCCGACTCCTAGCGACCCCATGGACTGCAGCCCACCAGGCCCCTCCGTCCATGGGATTTTCCAGGCAAGAGTACTGGAAAATTGCCTTCTCCGTTCAGTGATGAGTTCTCTTCAAAAATTTCCTTAAGGCGAGACTGTGGCAAATAGAGCTGAGCTAATTTTTAACTTTTTTGCTAGTGTGGAAATTCAGTGTAGATATCTATACCATAAGTGACAAGGCAGGTATCTTATTTCCTTCAGTTGTTGTGATTAAGATGATCTCAAGTATTTTTTGCTTATTATAAAGGTTTCATACAGGCGACTTTCCTATATACTGCTTTTTGATAAACTGCAAAATATAAAAATTAAGTTAAATAAATGAAGTACCTCTATATATACTAACACGGAATACTAAGTTGTAGGACAACACATATAGCACGTTATCACTTACCTAAACACATCTACATATACTTATATCAGCATTGAGAAGATAATGGTTTTCTTAAGGGCTCCAGTTATGTGCCATATAATCAAGGTTTTACTAGCACAATTGTATTCCTGAAAGATGTTCTATAAAAGCCATGAGACACAGAATAGGGGTTTGGGAAGTTACAAACTTCCTGAAATTATTTATTAAAATTTTGAACATGTATTTATTTTCCTGGGAAGTGGATTAATAGATTTCATTCAATTCTCAGTGAAGTCTGTGGTTCTAAAAATCTAAGCACTGTCCTACACAAGTGTGATTCAGCTTACAATGCTCAAACATTTTCACTACTCAAGATGCTTAAGACCCAAAAACACTTGGAGATCTTGATAGCCCTGAACCTAACAAAGTCAAATTCTAAAATATACTCAATAAATGTCAAATAGCATGTACAGATTTTTTTTATCATGCATGAATGTCAACACTCGGAAGCAAACACTTGAATTTTAAGGTGCCCTTATGACTCTTCATCCAAACTGGGATCATTTAAAGAATAAAAACCTGCTCTATTAATAATAACAAAACAGTTAAACTGAGACAGTTCCTGGCAAGCCAAAATGTATTGTTACCCTTCTTAAATTACACAGTGACTCAGTGATGTCTGAAAGATTTGTCCACAGCTCTTAGTCCAGGACAGAACTTCACCTGCTGGTTCACAATGCAGCAGGACGTTCAATGTTTTCTACTGATGGTAGGAGTTAATTTTTGTTGCCTCCATGGGAAAATATTCAAGTTGCTCTTTAAAGAGGTATGGCTACTGATATATTTACAGAATTGCTTTATATTTCAGAAATTTAGAGTTATGTTTCATATCCTTCTTACTTTCAATACAGACTTCTTTCAATCCTTCCATCCTTTTTTTCAACATAACTTTACATTTGGTGGAGTTATGTTACCTATTGTCTTTTTTAAGAGATATTATGAAAATCAGAATCATTCACTTATTCATTCATTTTTAAATATGTGGAGCATATACTACATAGCAGGCATCATTTTTAGGCGTCAAAGTTTCTGTGGTGAATTGAAAGAGACACGTGTACCCCAATGTTCATCGCCGCATTGTTTACAATAGCCAGGACACGGAAGCAACCTAGATGTCCATCAACTGACGAATGGATAAGAAAGCTGTGGTACATATACACAATGGAATATTACTCAGCCATTAAAAAGAATTCATTTGAATCAGTTCTACTCAGGTGGACGGAACTGGAGCCTATTATCTAGAGTGAAGTAAGCCAGAAAGAAAAACAAAAATACAGTATACTAGCACATATATATGGCATTTAGAAAGATGGTAACGAGAACCCTGTATGCAAGACAGCAAAAGAAACACAGATGTATAGAACAGTCTTTTGGACTCTATGGGACAGGGTAAGGGTGGGATGATATGGGAGAACGGCATTGAAATATGTTAATTATCATATGTGAAATCAATCGCCAGCCCAGGTTTGATGCTCAGGGCTGGTGCACCAGGATGACCCAGAGAGAGGGAATCGGGAGGGAGGAAGGAGGGGAGTTCTAGAAGGGGAATATATGTATACCCATGGCAGATTCATGTCAATGTATGGCAAAACCAACACAATAAAGAAAATTTTAAAAAAATAAATTAATAAAAAAAATAATAAAGTTTCCGTGGTACACAAAAAATGACACAATCTCCACCCTCATGAAGCTTACATTCCAGTGTACTACACAGAAAAATAAGATAAACAAGTTGGCCAAGGAAGGCTTCAGTGATAAAAACTCCAAAGAAGAAGTGATGGAATTTCAGCTGAGCTATTGCTATTTCAAATCCTAAAAGATGCTGCTGTTGAAGTGCTGCAGTCAATATGTTAACAAATTTGAAAAACTCAGCAGTGGCCACAGGACCAGAAAAGGTCAGTTTTTCCAATCCCAAAGATGGGCAATGCCTAAAAACGTTCAAACTACCATACAATTGCACTCATTTCACTTGCTAGCAAGGTAATGCTTAAAATCCTTCAAGCTAGTCTTCAACAGTACGGAACTGAGAACTTTCAGATGTACAAGGTAGATTCAGAAAAGGGAGAGGAACCAAAGGTCAAACTGCCAACATCCACTGGATCATAGAAAAAGCAAGAGAGTTCCAGAAAAACATCTACTTCTGCTTCACTGACTACACTAAAGCTTTTGACTGTGGGGATCACAACATACTGGAAAATTCTTAAAGAGATGGTCCGGACTACCTTATCTGCCTCCTGTGAAACCTATACGCAGGTCAAGAAGCAAGGGTTAGAACCAAACATGAACAATGAACTAGTTCAAAACTGGGAAAGGAGTACATCAAGGCTGTATATTGTCACCCTGCTTATTTAACTTCTATGCAGAGTACATCATGAGAAATGCTGAGCTGGATGAAGCACAAGCTGGAATCAAGATGGCCAGGAGAAATATCAATAACCTCAGGTATGCAGACGACACCACCCTTATCGCAGAAAGTAAAGAAGAACTAAAGGGCTCCTTGATGAGTGTGAAAGAAGGGTGAAAAAGTTGGCTTAAAACTCAACATTCAAAAAACAAAGATCATGGCATTTGGTCCCATGACTTCATGGCAAATAGATGGGGAAACAATGGAAACAGTGACAGACTATTTTCTTGGGCTCCAAAATCACTGTGGACAGTGAATGCAACAATGAAATTAAAAGATGCTTGCTCCTTGGAAGAAAATCTATGACAAATCTAGATGGCATATTAAAGATCAGAGACATTACTTTGGCAACAAAGGTAGGTATAGTCAAAGCTATGGTTTTTGCAGTAATCACATATGGATGTGAGAGTTGGACCATAAAGAAGGCTGAGGACTGAAGAATTGATGCTTTTGAACTGTAATGCTGGGAAAAGTCCTGAGACTGTCCCTTGGACTCCAAGGAGATCAAACCAATCAATCTTAAAGGAAATCAACCCTGAACTGGAAGGACTGACAGTGAAGCTGAAACTCAAGCTCCACTACTTTGGTCACCTGATGTGAAGAGCCAACTCATTGGAAAAGACTGGTGCTGGGAAAGATAGAGGGCAGGAGGAGAAGGGGACGAAACAGAATGAGATGATTGGAAGGCATCACCAGCTCAATGGATATGAGTTTGAGCAAGCTCAAAGAGATGGTGAAATACAGGGAAGCCTGACATGCTGCAGTCCATGGGGTTGCAAAGAGTCAGACACAACTGAGCAACTGAACAACAATAACGGGTCTGAGGTGGAAGGAAGGGCATGTTGAAGGAACAGCAAAGAGGTCATGACATTGGAACAGCCTGAAGATGGAAGAGAACCATTGGAAATGAGAGCAGAAAGGTAACAGAGGATCAGATCACGTAAATTCTTGTAGATAATAGGTAAGGCCTATAGTTTTCTCTGAGTGGAGATGGAAAACTGTTGGAGGTTTTTCAACAGAAAAATTATAGTAACTAACAGAATTCTGGCTGTGTGCTCAGAACAGACTACAGGAAAGCAAAGGCTGAAGTAGGGAGATCAGTTAGAAAGCTTCTTCTATGAACCAGGCAAAAGATGGTGGCACAGATGGGATGATGGCAGAGGGAATGGTGATAAATGGTCAAATTGCTACATTTTGGAGACAGAGGTAACAGGATCTGCTCATAGACCAGATGTTGGGGGTGAGACAAATAGAAAAGTTAAGAATGGCACCAAGATTTCTGGCCCAAGCAGCTAGAAGAATGGAACTGGCATTAACTGAGACAGGGAAAATTGCAGAAGCTGGTTTGTGAGAGACCATCAGAAGCTCAGTTAGAGACACATTAAGTTAAGGATATCCATTAGACAAGTCAAGTAGACCCCTGGAAATACAGGTCTGGAGATCAAGGGACAGGAAGAGAGAGATTTGGGAGCCAATGTAGATAGTACTTAAGCCCATAAGACTGGATGAGATCACTATCTTAGGGAATGGACAGAAAAGATGAGAGAACCACGGACTGATCTTTGGGAAACTCCAAAATTTAGACATAAGGGAAACAAAAAGGAATCACCAAGAGAAACCAAGGTATTAATAGTATATGAACTGTGGATATGTAAAAAGAGTTTCAGCAAACAATATAGTTGAATTAATGAGAAAAATAACAGAAAACTCAAATAGAACCACTAGGAACTCTGCAATATTGCTAAAATGATGTGTTCTATGCTCCACTGACTTATTTTTTTCACGCCAACTGAGGAAGACTGAAGACAGGAAGAAGAGCTTGGACACAGATGCTGGCAACTTAGGGCACGGATATGTCTTGCTTCTGGAGTACTGGCGACACTAAAGGCCAATAGGAGACACCTCAAGGGGTGTAGAGAAGAGCAAAATGACTCACAATCAGGTCCTCAACACCTGTATACAGAGGAGCTATCTAATGCAAACTACTATAGGGGGTACAAAGAAATTGATTTGTAGAAGAAGTACCTTTCACAGAATATATTCAAAGTTCCATTACATCAGGTAAATTATAATGTAGTGATTTAACTAGGGTAATGTGTTTTCATCACCTATAGTATCATCAAATAGGAAGTAGCAGGAGCCTCATGGTTACATAGGCTATATTTTTAAAAAATCAATCTTTGCACAACTGCATATAAAAACAGGCAAAAGGAGAGGGGAGGGAACCAAAAGTTCAATTTAATCCCAAACCCAGGGCCCTGAATTTCCTCATCACTCATTCTCAACCTGAAAATTCAAACAGTATACCCAGTCTCAGAATAAAGCCCAAATCTAAGAGGACTCTTCGAATTGCCATCCTAAAATAAATAAGATCATCGGATTTAGGAAACAGTAATATTCAGCTCATAAATTTAGTGGTAACAATTCTAACACTGGATCTCCATATGTGAGATAATCTAACCCCCAGTGTTTGTTATCTACTGGACTATTTCAGCATCAATTCTGTACAGTCATACTACCTATGCTTCCAGTCCACCCCACTGTGGGTGAAGTCAATAATTAAATGCAGGGAGGTTCAGGATTGAATGAGGTAGGCAACACCCTGGGATAATAAAGCCTTTGTTGACCTTGATTCAGAATCTGATAATAAAGAATATCTTAATGCACAGGTGACCTACCTAGATAAAATGGAAATTAAATAAATCCTTGTGACTTAACAGCTAAACTCTGAAAATAAAACTTCCAAGAATCACAGGGAAATTTACCAATGGACGGACCCAAAGACTACCATAAAGTACAGCTTCAAAGAAAAACACTTTCAAGAAACTGGAAAGATAATTAGGTAACATAATATTCCATCAGACAGTGACTTAGTACATACATATCATATTAAAGACACTGTATTAGAGGTCTTCCAGGAAACTACAAAACAAGTTGCATTCCTGATGAAGACAGAATGACAGCAAAAGATGAAACCAAAAAATTACCCATAAATATAATGTTAATGGGTATCTAATAAATTATAGTTAAAATAATTTAGAGATGGTAGCTATTCAAAGTGACTATAATCAAATTTCACGAAAAAAGTATGCTAGGAGCAAATGGCAAAAGAAGAGTACAAGTACTGAAAATCGAAAGAAAAAGCATTTAGGATGGCTTGATACTAAAATCAGAAGTCAGATGGGATAAAAAAACAAAGTACAACTGTATTTCATTTAAAAAGCCCACTTTTAGGGACTTCTCTGGTGGTCCAGTGGTTAAGTTCATGCTTCTAATTCATCAGTTCAATCCCTGACCAGGGAATTAATATTTTTATGTGCTGCACCTGGCATCGACCAAAAAAAAAAAAAAAACCTTCAAACTTTATAAGAAATCTTGCACAGCAAACAGAACTATAAACAAAATGAAGAGATAACCCACAGAATGGGAGAAAATATCTGCAAACAATGCAAACTAACAAAGGATTCATTTCCAAAATATGCAAACAGTTCCTGCTGCTAAGTATCAAAAGAATAAACAACCCAATCAGTAAATGGGCAGGGATTTCTCTGGTGGTCCAATAGGCTAAAACTCCATGCTCCCAATATAAGGGGCAAGGTTCAATTCCTGATTGGGGAACTAAGATCTGGCAAGTCTCATGGTGCAGCCAAAAGAAAAAAGAAAAAAAAGGAGGGCAGAAGATCTAAGCAGACATTTCTCCAAAGACAGAGAGATGGCCAAAAAACACACAAAAAGATGCTCAACATTACTAATTATTAGAGAAATGCAAATCAAAACTACAAGCGGGACTTACCCAATGGTCCGGTGGCTAAGAATCCACTTTTGAATATAAGGGACACGGGTTTGATCCCTGCTCGGGGAGAGGAGCGACTAAGCCTATGCTCCACAATAAGAGAAGCCTACACAGTTCAACTAAAGAAAGCCTTCAAACCACAACAAAAAGCCCACATGCCACAACAAAGGCCCAGTGTAGTCAAAATATTAAAGAATAAATAAATTAAAAACAAATAAAAATCTACAATGAGGCATCATGTCACACCAGTCAAAATGGCCATTATGAAAAAATCTGCAAACAATCAATGCCGGAGAGGGTATGAAGAAAAGGAAACTCTCCTACACTGTTGGTGGGAAGGTAAATTGGCACAACCATCATGGAGAACACTATGAACGTTCCTTTAAAAATTAAAACCAAAACTACCATGTGATCTAGCATCCTACTCCTGAGTATATATTCAGGGAAAACCATAATTCAAAAAGATGCATGCATCCCAATGTTCACTGCAGTATATTTATAATAGCAGGCCACAGAAGCAACCTAAATGTCCATCAACAGAGGGACAAAAAGATGTGGTACATATATATAATACAATGGGATTTTACTCAGCAACTAAAAAGAATGAGATAATGCCATGTGCAGAAACAGGAATGGACCAAGAGATTACCATCTAAGTGAAGTAAGTCCGACAGAGAAAGATGAGTATCATATGGTGTCACTTACATGTGGAATCCAACAACAACAACAAAAATGATACAAATGAATTAATTTACACAACAAACAGACACAGATCTTGAGATCAACCTTAGGACTACCAAAGGAGAAAGGTGGAGGGAAATGATAGATGAGAAGACTGAGATTAACACATACACACTGCTGCCAAGTCGCTTCAGTCGTGCCCGATTCTGTGTGACGCCATAGACGGCAGCCCACCAGGCTCCCCTGTCCCTGGGATTCTCCAGGCAAGAGTACCGGAGTGGGTTGCCATTGCCTTCTCCGAACACATACACACTACTATATATAAAATACATAATTAACAAGGACCTACTGTAGAGCACAGGAAACCTACTCAATATTCTGTAATAACCTATACAGGAAAAGAACCTGAAAAAGAATGGATACACACACACACACACAATAATTCACTCTGCTGTACACCTGAAACTAACACTGTAAGTCAACTACACTCCAATAAAAATTTTTTAAATTTAAAAACAAATAGGGCTTCCCTCTTGATGCAGTGGATAAGAATCCTCCTGGTAATGCAGGGGCCACAGGTTTGATCCCTGATCCAGGAAGATCCCACATACCACGGAACAACTAAGCCCATGCTCACAATGACTGAGCCTGTGCTCTGGAGTCCAGGAGCTGCAACTACTGAGCCCGTGTGCCACAACTACTGAAGCTCGCACGCTCTAGAGCCCGTGCTCTGCAACAAGAGAAACTAACGCAATGAGAAGCCTGTGCACCACAACTACAGAGTCACCTCCACTTGCCACAATTAGAGAAAAGCCAGGGCAGTGTGGAAGACCCAGCACAGCCAAAAATAAATTTTAAAAATAAAATGGCCAAAATGCTGGAAAGGACCCAAAATGTCCAACTGGTTAACAGATAAACTGTGGTCTATCCATACAAGGAAACAGTATTCAGAAATACAAAAGGACAAACTATTGGTATACACAAAAATATGGATGAATCTCAAAAGCACTGTACTTAGTGAAATAAGTCAGACACGAAAGGTTATATACTGTATAATCCCATTTATATGAAATTCTAGAAAGTAATAAAAAGCAAACAAGTAATTGCCAAGGGTGAGGATTATAGGGAGGGATCAGACTACAAAAAAGCATAGGACAACTTCGTGGAGTTATGAAAACAGTCTATATTATGATCATGGTAGTCATTATAAAACAAAGCAGGACCTTATGGCCCTTGACTGCCCTCCCTGCATATCTTCAGCTTGCTTTTTGTCTGTGAAAAAATTTTAGCCAATGAATAAGTTTAATCAGAGAAGTGAGAAAATGGAGAAACAAAGGAAAACAGTCCAACAAGACTAAATAACAACAGTTGTAATAATAACAACAGAATAATAATAATAATGATATGCTAGATATTATACTTAGCATGTACAGCATGTAATAACTAGGGCTGATAGAAAGGAAAGTCTGCTTTATTTTGGAGCCTGGCTCCCAGGGTGAGAAGATACTGCTGTCTGTCCAAAGGCTGACTCCCCCGACTGACAGTTGGTAGGCAACAGCTTTTATGGACAGAGGGAGGGGGCTTCATGCAGAAAATAGTACAGTCAGCTCTGACAGTTATCTTGAAATTGGTCACTGGTGGTCTGATCAGCATTATCTTGATTGTTTTAAGTACAACCCTGTGGATTTTAGCCCATCAGGCTGCTCTGTCCAAGGGATTCTCCAGGCAAGAATACTGGGGTGGGTTGCCATGCATTCTCCAGGAGATCTTCCCCACCCACAAACCCAATTCTTGTCTCTTAATATCTCCTACAGGCAGGCGGGTTCTTTACCACTAGCAGTATACACTTGTTACAATGTATACATTTACATACTTAAACTGGTAAATATTTCACTTAAAACATTTGTCAAAAATCATGAAGTTGTAAACTTAAAACTGGTAAACTTGAAGTACATAAACTATACCTCAGAAGAGCCTATTTAAAAAAAGATGCTTCAGAGGGTTCTCTGGTGGCCTAGTCGTCACATTTCGTGCTTTCACTGCCCTGGCCAGGGTTCAGTCCCTGGTCAGGAACTGAGATCCTACAAGCTGCATGGCATAGTCAAAAAAAAAAGAAAGATGCTTCAAAAAGAATAAGAGAAAAACTGTGAGCAGGAGACAATGAGACAATATTAATTATCATTATCTCACTACTACCATACATATGCTATATGCCAGGTGTTTGATTATATTTTATCTCAAAACCACCAAGCAAATTAGGCATTATTATTTCTATTTTCTTCAATAGATAACAAGATTGAATAACTAGCTAGTAAGTAGCAGAGACAAGACGATTTAAGTCAGTCCAGCCTGTTTAACACAGATATGCTCTTAGAAAAGGTTCTAATTGGAGTTCAAAAAGCACAGAACTGAGTATAATATGAGGTAGGGTTATTCATATAGGGAGAGTTTAACAGTGTTCATCTATGGGGAATAGAGCATTAGTAGGTATAAAGAAGATTTTTATTTTATACTTTAAATACTTCTGAATTGTTTTAAAATATTTTTAAAACAAGTATTTTATATCTTTCAATAACTTATTTAAAAAGATGTTATATAGCCCCAAGTAGTAAATTCATAATGTGTCCCATTCATTTAACTGTTATAATTTTAAAACTGTGACATATTTAGTAAAATATCCTTGTATATCCCGCCTGATACTTAAGAAATGTTCTCTAACATCTAGAAACCAACACTTGAAAATGGCTCCCATTAATCCAAACTATCTATAAATATATACCAAATAAATATATGTTAAGTATCAGTAATCACACATTAAAATTGTGAAAGATGATGCATCACAACAACAATGCCTACAGGTAAAACTTTTCTTTGTACATATAAGCTAGCATTTGCAGTTTTTCTGTTGAACTCTTTATTAGGAGAGATCCTGGGATAATCAACTGCATCTAATTAAAGTGTTCTTAGAACTGAAAGTGCCTAGTAATCCTGAAGGGAGAAGACATACCAGGAGATTAAATCAATTAGCAGTCAAAGCTAATTAGCAGTAATAAGATTAAACATAGGTGGGGTACTAGACAGAAAAGTCTGAAGATTACAGGTTTGGTTTTAAGACTCCCTAATGGTCTTCTTGCCTTCAGTCTTTCCTCTTCAAATTATAAATCAACATAGAACTTTTGTAACTTCAGCAATTTGGTTATGAACAAAAGATCCCAAGAAAACTGCAGCAATATGAAACATGGAGGAAACAAGTACTAAAAGCCATTCTAAAAAAAATTTTTAAGGTGGGCTGGAACTAAAATATCTCAATGATGGGAAAGAAAGAAAAGATAAACATGAGCAATGGTATGAATCATAGAAAGAAATCTTAGAATACAGCAGTGACTGAGATATGAGGCTATATAAATGGCTTGCGAACTTGTTTTCCTATAATGTAACTTACAAAGAGGGAAAAGTATAGACTGCATGTATAAACTAAGTGGGTACTGAATAAGAAAGAAAAATCAAGGAAGGGGACATAAAATAGGTGAAGGAATGGTAGCCAAGAGATAAATGGATAAAGAAGATATAATATATTTATTTGCTACATACAGCAGCTTACAGGATCTCAATTTGCAATCAGGGACTGAATCCATGTCCTTGGCAGTGAAAGCACAGAGTCCTAACCAATGGACCACCAGGAAAAATCCAGTATTATGTTTAGTTAAATAAGTCAGATAGAGAAAGACAAATACTCTATGTTATCATCTATATGTGGAATCTAAAAAATGAAACAAATGTATATAACAAAACGGGCTTCCCAGGTGATGCTAGTGGTAAAGAACCCAGCTGCCAATGCAGGAGACGTAAGAGATGCAAGTTCAATCCCTGGGTCAGGAAGATCCCCTGGAGGAGGGCACGGCAACCCACTCCAGCATTCTTGCCTGGAGAATCCCCTGGAGGACAGAGGAGCCTGGCAGGCTACAGTCCCTGGGGTTGCAAAGAGTTGGACATGACTGAAGTGCCTTAGCATGCACACATTATATAACAAAACAGAAACTGGCTCACATAGAGAACAAACTAGTGGTAACTAGAGGGGTGAAGGGAGAGACACAAGGTAGGGGTGTGAGATTAAGAAACACAAACTACTATGCATAAAATGAATAAGCAACAAGGATATATTGCACAGCACAGGAAAATATAGCCATTATTTTGTATTAACTTTAAATGGGGTAAAACCTATAAAAATACTGAATCACTATTTTGAGGGGTAGGCCAATTATGCTTTAATAAATTGAAAACAAATATTGTTTTACCTTAAAATAAAAAAGACTACAGTGGCAAAAAAAAAAAAAATTCATAGTTTTTGTCCTTGGAAACTGATGCAGAAATATCATTTTATTACAGAAAGATTATTAAGAGAGAGTCTTTTTTGAGTGGAAAAGAAGAGCTATATGCTTTGTTATAATGAATTTAAAACTTTGCACAGCTATCTACTGAGAAGTATTCCAAGGACAATGAATAAAAACAGTACTTTAAATGACTATATCACAAAATAGAAAAATTTTTAAGAATCCCTGCAAGACTCCCTGAAAGCTTTGATTAACTTCTCCCACTAAAATGAAGGTAAAAAAGAAGTACACTTTCATTTTAGCTACACTTTATGTAGATTTAAAAGCACGATTCAGTAGGTGAACATACTGGGTGTTAACTCCTCCAGGCAAAGTACAACCTCAGAAGGCTGTTAACAGAAAGAAAGTTGGTTACTTCTTTAGTGTTCAGTGAGAGTTGAAGGAGAAAAGAAAACACTTACTGTCCACGAGGATACCAACGGTGCTTAGTAGTGAAGAACATTTTGCTGAGTTGTTCTATCATGGGTCCTTGCTCTAAGTGTTCACTTTTTTCTTCTAATCTGGTTTTCAGTACCAGATCATGTGTTTCTTCATTGTTATGCACTGGATCAGGCCGAGGGATAGGCTACAAAATAAACAGCAGTGAACATCAACATGTAGGAATATTAGCCAGCATCGGATTGAGCTGACGGTAAAATAATTACCACCACAGTACCTCAAGGTGGGTAGATAAGTCACCAGAACGGTTTCACTTAGTTGTACTCAGTGCAGTGGCTCAGTCGTATGTGACTCTTTGCGACCCCATGAACCACAGCACGCCAAGCCTCCCTGTCCAACATCAAATCCCAGAGTCTACCCAAACCCATGTCCATCGAGTCGGTGATGCCATCCAGCCATCTCATTCTCTGTAGTCCCCTTCTCCCCCTGCCCCCAATCCTTCCCAGCATCAGGGTCTTTTCAAATGAGTCAGCTCTTTGCATCAGGTGGCCAAAGTATTGGAGTTTCAGCTTCAACATCAGTCCTTCCAATGAACACCCAGGACTGATCTCCTCTAGGATGGACTGGTTGGATCTCCTTGCAGTCCAAGGGACTCTCAAGAGTCTTCTCCAACACCACAGTTCAAAAGCATCAATTCTTTGGAACTCAGCTTTCTTCACAGCCCAACTCTCACATCCACACATGACCATTGGAAAAACCATCGCCTTGACTAGATGGACCTTTATTGGCAAAGTAATGTCTCTGCTTTTTAATATGCTGTCTAGGTTGGTCATAACTTTCCTTCCAAAGAGTAAGAATCTTTTAATTTCATGGCTACAATCACCATCTGCTGTGATTTTGGAGTCCAAAAAATAAAGTCTGACACTGTTTCCAATATTTCCCCATCTATTTCCCATGAAGTGATGGGACCAGATGCCATGATCTTAGTTTTCTGAATGTTAAGCTTTAAGCCAACTCTTTCACTCTCCTCTTTCACTTAGCAAATCAGAGTTTATTTTTGGCTCCACCAGGCATGCCATGTGGGATCTTAGTTCCCTAACTAGGGATTGAAGCTGTGCCCTCTGCAGTGGAAGCACAGAGCCCTAACCACTGGACCATCAGGGAAGTCCCCAGAAATATTTTTCTTCTCATATCAAGTTCTGGGTTTCCTTTCCAATAATAAAGTTATTATTTAAATTTATCTTCCCCCAATACTAAAGTACTTATAACTTTAGTCTCTATTTCTCAAAACTATAAATGTGCCCATTTTACTTTTTAACTTAAAAGTTTATAGTCTCAGGACTTCCTGATGGTCCAGTGGTTAAAACTTGATGCTTCCACTGCAGGAGGCTCGAGTGTGATTCCTGGTCAGGGAGCTGGATCCCACATATCATGTGGCTCAGGCCAAAAAAAACCAAAAATTACAGTGTCTACAGTCTCTAACATTAAAGTGAGATACAATGAAAACCCTCTAATTGAAAATAATTTCTTATATCCAAAAGAAACAAGAAAATTTTTCAATATTTTCATTTTAGGTGACTGCACTGGCCATTAAATGATGCTTTATGATAATTTGAGTACTCTTTTTCCCCAAAGACGTTAATTAGAAAAAAAAAAATCTTATTTCTTCCCAACACTAGTAAGATAGCATATGCCCATCAGCAACAGTGGCTGACTAAAGCTCTTAAAAATCAGTGCATTGGAAAGTCAGCTTATCTGTATTTTAAATATTAAGTGATATGATATGCAACACAAGACTGTAACATTATATTAACTGTATAAAAAATAACATGTATGTATGTTTGGTATATCTATATGTAACATATATAAAACATATATATATATATACATAACATATATAAAAGACGCTAGCTCCTTGGAAGAAAAGCTATGACAAACCTAGATAGTATATTGAAAAGCAGAGACATTACTTTGCTGACAAAGGTCCATCTAGTCAAAGCTATGATTTTTCCAGTAGTCATGTATGGATGTGAGAGCTGGACTATAAAGAAAGCTGAAGAGCTTTCTTTATAAAGAGCAGTGAAGAACTGATGCTTTTGAATTGTGATGTTGGAGAAGACTCTTGAGAGTCCCTTGGACTGCAAGGAGATCAAACCAGTCCACCCTAAAGGAAATCAGTCCTGAATATTCATTGGAAGGACTGATGCTGAAGCTGAAACTCCAATACTTTGGCCACCTGATGCGAAGAGCTGAGTCATTTGAAAAGACCCTAATGCTGGGAAGGATTGGGGGCAGGGGGAGAAGGGGACTACAGAGGATGAGATGGCTGGATGGCATCATCGACTCGATGGACATGAGTTTGAGCAAGCTCAGGCATTGGTGATGGACAAGGAAGCCTGGCGTGCTGCAGTCCATGGAGTCACAAAGAGTCGGACATGACTGAGCAACTGCACTGAAAACATATAAGCTTCACAAATACCTTATATGTATTACAACACAATGAAAACCTGAATTTACAAATGAAACATTCAAACACAGACGTCTTCTTACATTCATACACTATTAATGACAACTACTACATTCTACCACTGTATTAAATGTTAGAGCATATATTCATATTTATTTAGCTTATGTACATGAAAAAATAAAGCCACTTTAAAAGGCAATCTGTAAGTACATGATGGTGGCACAACTGACTAAGTACTACAGAAATGCAAAATAACAAAGACATTAGTGAAAAATAGGACAGGAGCCAAGTCAGAGCCTTGTCATTGAGTGCAGAAAGAGTTCTAGAAGGAATAAAAAAACATTACAAGTAAAGCAAAGTAGGTAAAAACACACAATAAACAGGTAATCTTAAAAAAGGGACCCTGAGGAATTAGACTATAAAAAGCTTTCATAGTTTCAATTTTCATGGCTCAGTGGTAAAGAATCTGTCTGAAATGCGGGAGATGCAGGTTCGATCCCTGGGTCAGGAAAATCCCATGGAGAAGGAAATGACAACCCACTCCAGTATTCCTGCCTGGGAAATCCCATAGACAGAGGAGCAAGGCAGGTCACAGTTCATGGGGTTGCAAAATGTCAGACATGACTTAACCACTGAGCACTAAACACAACAATTTGACATAAGTAGAAATAAGGAACCACTTCCTTAATGTGGGAGGGAATAAGGAGAAAGTATAATGAAGAGGTTAAGAATTTAGGCTTTGGTCAATAACTACTAACTCTATGACCTTGGAAAAGTTATTTAAACTCTTAATTTCCTTTCTGTAAAATCTGAGGAGTAATTACCTACTTAATATAGGTTTGATGGGAGAGATGGGACCATAAAGAAGTCTAACAGCCAAAGAATTGATGCTTTCAAACTTTGGTGCTGGAGAAGACTTATGAGAGTCCCTTGGACTGCAAGGAAATCAAACCAATCAATCCTAAAGGAAATCAACCGTGAATATTCATTGGAAGGACTGTTACTGAAGCTGAAGCTCCAATACTTTGGCCACCTGACTCAAAGAAATGACTCACTGGAAAAGACCCTAATGCTGGGAAATACTGAAGGCAAAAGAAAAGGGGGTGGCAGAGGATGAGATGGTTAGACAGCATCACTGACTCAATGGACATGAAACTGAGCAAACTCCAGGAGATAGTGAAGGACAGGGAAGCCTGGCATGCTGCTGTTCACAGGGTTGCAAAGAGTCAGACATGAATGAGTGACTGAACAAGCTACTAATATTTCTTTTAAGGCCTCAAACAGGAAAAAAGTGGTATTATTTTTTTTAAGTATTCCTTAAACATTTAAAGTAATTTTATAAGATCATGTCTTACATATAGAGTGAAATATTAATACATGTCTTTGCAAGTTACTACTAACAGGCTTTGAAGGATACCAGCAAACCCAAGATTAGAGCCTATAGTTTTCTCTCGTTTAGGTTATTGTGTTGTTATTGTTTTTAGTCACTAAGTCATTCCTGACTTGTTGTGACCCCATGGACTGTAGCCCGCCAGGCTCCTCAGTCCATAGGATTCCCCAGGCAATACTGGAATGAATTACCATTTCCTTCTTCAGAGAGATCTTCCCAACCTAGGGATAAAACTGAGTCTCCTGCTTGGCTGGTAGATTCTTTACCACTGAGCCATCTGAGGGGCCCCTTAGGTTACTATACTTGTTATAAAGATCAAATGTTATAAATATTATCAGCTATTTTCAAGTTAATAAATTTTCATTGTCTCTCTTCCTATTCCCAAACAGCCTCAATTCTAATATATCTCTGCTTTGTATAATTAAAAACATTTTCTTTCCCAGGCACACAGATAAAAGACATTAGAATTAATGGCTTCCTTGAAGTCTAAACCAAAAGCCTCCACAGACTCAGAACTGACTTTTAGGTTGCACTTGATCTCCCTGATCAAATTTCAAAGAAAGGGTACATGAATATTTCAGTAAAAAGGAAAAACTAAAACTGTATGTCAAGTTTAAAAAAACATTTAGAACTGTCATCTTGAATTTCCCTTGTTTTTAAGAATTTTTAAAATTTGACTTTTGAATTTTCCACTAAATCAACCACTAAAAAGAATTGCCTAATACTTACATTTTTACTTTATTTTTCCAAATCATTATTTTTTGTCCCTGGTTTAAAATCTTTATTTCCCCTAACTAGAAATCCTAAGTTCTAGAAAAACATTTTTAGTTTTAATAAAACTTATACCTGGCCAAAAGGAGAAAGAAGGATCTTTTTACTGGATATTTGGAATATAATCAACATCTAGATACAAATGCAAATTACCAGAAAACCAAGGATATGAACCAATTTAAGTTTCCTAAAGTCAGTGTCAGTAGGTGTTTCTACATATGATCAGGATCTTTGTATGCAATATGCTTTCTAGGGCCTAGAGAATGAAAGGGTCCACGAGAGTTGCAGCTGGGCTTCCCTGGTAGCTCAGATGGTAAAGAATCCACCTGCAATGCAGCAAACTCCAGTTTGATTCCTGGGTTGGGAAGAGCCCCAAGAGAAAGGGCATGGCAACCCACTTCAGTATTCTTGCCTAGAGAATCCCCATGGACAGAGGAGCCTAGGAGGCTACAGTTAGTCCTTGGGGTCAGAAAGAGTTGGACACGACTGAGCAACTAAGCACAGCACAGAACACAGTTGCAGCTACTTCCTTGAGAAAGGAAAATCAAATCTAAATGTTAAGTCATGTTTAATGCTATATACTATCTTTGTGAAATTTATAAATCTGGATTCAAAAAGAACATATTTTAAGAAAACGTATTTTCAAGAATGTTTCTTATTACGGATAAAGTCCAATCTGTAATTACTTGAGAAACAAAAAATTTCCAAGCTTCTACAAATTCATATCTCTTAGCTTTAAAACAGAAAATCATGGAGAGGACCAAATTTATTCAGTTAATCAACAAATATTTATTGTGCACCAACCAAGTACAAAGGTTTTCCAGGGGCTGATGATACAGCAAATGAAATAGACAAGGCCCTGTCCTCATGGAGCTTACATTTTAATAAAGGCAGACACACAGAATAGCAGGAAAACATCCATTGTGCCAGAAATGATAAACGCTATTGAGAAAAGCAAAGCAAAGAAGGACCACAGGGACTCCAGGGGCAGGGGTACTACTTTAAATGCAGTGGCCAAGGAAGGTCTCTCTAGGTAACAAATAAGCAAAGATCTCAAGGAGAGGGAATAAACTACAGGATTTCTGGGAGGGAATCCTTCCTTTCCTTCTCTTTGGACACTGTAAAGAAGTGTATTTTCAACAGCAAATTAAAAATCATAAGAGATTTGCTCATACATACTTTTGTGTGTTCATATGGAATGTCCACAGAAGGGTGATAGCATACTATTGTCCTGGCATCAGATGTCAGAGCAAGCTCTACTTTGCTTAAAAAAAAAAAAGAACGAACGTTTCAGAGACAGGTTTATACTGTATTCAAGGCAAAATGAGTATTAGAGTTCAAATCTGTTAATCACCAATCCCTGAAGAATAAATGCCGCGTTACTGGACTGGCAAAGGAGGTACCCATATCACAGGAGACAACTCAGATCATCCCACAAAATATGTCAATTTAACTACCATAACAAACCCATTACCCATGATTTTATCTAGATTATCCTTCAAAATACTTGTTTTGTTACTGTGTTCTCCAAATCTTTGGAAGAGATCTTCATGTTCACTCATCACTATTAACAGAACTTGCTTTCCTTATCTAAAAGCTACCTTCAAAAAGCTGTAAGATTACTTGAATTATTAAAGCTGAAGAGCAGCAAAATACATAATCTTCCAGGTAAAGGATCACCTGAATTTCCAATCATAAAGATTGTAGCTGAGCACTTTTTCTATATCAGCATTTCTCCAAGTGCCCTTGGCATAATGCAAAACACGTAAGATTCAATCTTTTCAGGTTCAAAAAGTGCCACCTGTTATCTAGTCCTATTTCATCATTATCCTAATACTTACTAAATTTACAATTAAAACTGGTGTCAAGAGATAAGAAAATATATTTTTACTAAAATTTACAATAAAACAACTTCATAGGGCTTTCCAGCTTCTTCAGTGATTAAAAAAAAAATCTGCCTGCCAATGCAGGTGACAGGGGTTTGATCCTTGGTCTGGGAAGATCCCACATACCACGAAGCAACTAAGCCCACGTGCCACAACTACTGAAGCCCACATCCTCTAGAGCCCCATTGCTCCAACTACTGAGTCCCCCGTGGCTACAGCCCGTGCCCCACAACAAGAAAAGCCACCAAGACAAGAGCCAGCACACAGCAGTGAAGAGTAGCCCCCACTCACTGCAACTAGAGAATGCCCAGGCAAATCAACAAAGACCCAGCATAGCCAAAAATAAATGATTAAATAAAATCTTTTTAAAAAGTAACTTAAGAAAAAAATGTTGTAGCTTCTGCACATAGGACTCTGCTAAAAGAACAACATTCCATTCATATGCTATTCCTAGTTCTTAGTGTACTGACTAGAACTGAATAAGTATCAAATAATTTGTGGTTAAATTAAATATTTGTAATTTAGGATTATTCAATATCAACAAAAGATAAGATAAATAATTGTTTAAGCTAGCAGATATGAATCCTAAGAGAAAATCATAGAAGTAATTAACTTTTCAAAAAAAACTAAAGAATGCTTCAAGAAGAAAAGACAGCATTTCTATCAGCACATCTGTCTCAGAACAAAAGAAGTATTCACTGAAACACAATGAGAAATCATTTTTATCTAAAACACTTATAAGTCCAGATACTGGGTAAAATAAGATCACTGAAATATTATTTTAAAAACAAAATTAAATAAAGAATTATCAGAAAAGAAAGCAGAAAATACCAAAACAAGAAATAAAACAATCATTTCAGACAGAGCTAAGAGATTCATTTTTTTTTCAATTGGATTTCAATACATACCAATTATAGTCATCTGGAAGAGAAGAATAGGTAGATTTGTGGCCAACACAACATAAGGCTCCGTCTGCAAAGACCCCAAACAGTAAAATGGATTTAGTTCATTTGAGCATATATTCTCACACAAATGTAAAGTTAGTTTTACTCATTCAACCAATATTTACTATATTCACTATGAAACAGGGCTGTACTTGGCGCTAAGGATTCAGCAAGTTAAGATCCTGCCCTCAAAAAGGGTCCAAATCTGGTAAGAGAGGGACAGGTAAACAACTCCAATAGGAAGATAAGCCCTGTCAGCACAGAATCATTGGAAGTAGAAGGGGCATACCGACAAGGAACAAAACAGGAGTACAGGTTCAAGACCACTTTTCCAGTGGAGATGATCTTTAGGGTGCTCTGAAGGATGGAGTAGTAAACTGGAGTTATCAGTGGATGAGTACAACGTTCCTTAGAGAGCTAATAAAAAGTGCCAAGGATCAAAGGAAAGAAAGAACATAAAACTTTAGTGTTGGGAATTCCCTGGCGGGCCAGTGTTTAGGACTCTGTGCATTCACTGCCGGGGTCTGGGTTTGATCCCTAGTCGGGGAATTAAGATCCTACAAGCCAGGGAGCACAGTCATATAAATAAAAACTTTAGTGCAACCAGAGTGCACAGTCCATAAAAGGGGAGTGTTTAAGTGACGAAATACAAAATAAACTGTTCAAAATCAACTTTTCTTAATCAAAATGCTGACATTTCCTTTTTTAAGAATACCTGCAAATTCAAAAGCCATATTTTTTTTAACGGTTTGTAAAAGGTTTCTCTACATTCAGAGAAATGATCATTCTTTTAAATATAAAGGAAAAATGTAGTTCAGTATGCAAAAAACAATTCTGAATAAATCTTCTGTAGAGAAAGATCAACTTCTCTCAACTAGTCTCTTGCTCCTCAGTATAGAATGCCATCCCAACTTGGTTCAAATACAACTCATCTTTCAAAAGTCAAATGCTACTCTTCCATGAAATTCTTTTCCCCTTCTTCCTGCCCGACAACCCCCATCACACAAGAGCTGTCTGTTTTACATGCTGCACAACCAACATGCCATACAACACTGCTATACCATCTTTGTGGTCTTATTTTTTTCCAATGCACTGGTTATTTACATGCATCAAACATGTCTAAACAAAGATGCATTTACCATCTTTGTATACCTCTCCTTTCCCCAAGGATTGTGTATAATTAAGAGTTCTAAATATAAATCCTTACTCCACACATTAAAAAGTACCTTAACAAAACTCACTAGATCATAAAAGATTCTTCAGCAAAATGTTGACCCCATAATTCCACTAATGTAAAGATAACAAAAATACAATTAGAAATATAATCTCATTTTTAAAACAATTTACTAATTTTCATTATCTGTGCTAATACAGAGGCATATTCATTAAGACGAATCAGAGGATAATGTAAAAGTCATTTCAGTCAGTTCAGTCACTCAGTTGTGTTTGACTCTTTGCGACCCCATGAACCACAGCACGCCAGGCATCCCTGTCCATCACCAACTCCAGGAGTCTACCCCAAACCCAAGTCCATCGAGTCAGTGATGCCATCCAGCCATCTCACCCTCTATTGTCCCCTTCTCCTGCCCCCAATCCTTCCCAGCATCGGGGTCTTTTCAAATGAGTCAGCTCTTCGCATCAGGTGGCCAAAGTATTGGAGTTTCAGTTTCAACATCAGTCATTCCAACGAACACCCAGGACTGATCTCCCTTAGGATGGATTGGTTGGATCTCCTTGCAATCCAAGGGACTCTCAAGAGTCTTCTCCAACACCACAGTTCAAAAGCATCAATGCTTCGGCGCTCAGCTTTCTTTATAGTCCAACTCTGGAACTATGACCAATGGAAAAACCATAGCCTTGACTAGTCAGACCTTTGTTGGCAAAGTAATGTCTCTGCTTTTTAATATGCTGTCTAGGTTGGTCGTAACTTTCCTTCCAAGGAGTAAGCATCTTTTAATTTCATGGCTGCAATCACCATCTGCAGTGATTTTGGAGCCCAGAAAAATAAAAGTCTGACACTGTTTCGCCATCTATATGCCAGGAAGTGATGGGACCAGATGCCATGATCTTAGTTTTCTGAATGTTGAACTTTAAGCCAACTTTTTCACTCTCCTCTTTCACTTTCATCAAGAGGCTTTTTAGTTCTTCACTTTCTGCCATAAGAGTGGTATCATCTGCATAGCTGAAGTTATTAATATTTCTCCCAGCAATCCTGATTCCAGCTTGTGCTTCCTCCAGCCCAGCATTTCGCATGAAGTACTCTGCATATAAGTTAAACAAGCAGAGTGACAATATACAGCCTTGACGTACTCCTTTTCCTATTTGGAACCAGTCTGTTGTTCCATATCCAGTTCTAACTGTTGCTTCCTGACCTGCATACAGGTTTCTCAAGAAGCAGCAGGTCAGGCAGTGTGGTATGACCATCTCTTTAAGAATTTCCCACAGTTTATAGTGATCCACACAGTCAAAGGCTTTGGCATAGTCAATAAAGCAGAAATAGATGTTTTTCTGGAACTCTCTTGCTTTTTCGATGATCCAGCGGATGTTGGCAATTTTATCTCTGGTTCCTCTGCCTTTTCTAAAACCAGCTTGAACATCTGGAAGTTCACGGTTAACCTATTTATTTTCTTGTTTGACACTGTTGGGGATCTTCTTAATTATGTATAGATTAGTATTAAAAGCCATTTGTATTCTCTGAATACAAACCAGCTAAGTGATCTACTTGCTTGCTGAAAGAAACAGGGTTGGGTGGCAGAGGAAGGACAGAGAGAATTTACCATTTTTAGGTAGGTAAGAGGGAAAACTCAAGACAACAAGACTTTCAGTTCAACAGAAACTGCAAAATTTCTACTCTGCACTTAGACATTTGTTTGTACCCTCATGATACATACAACATTCCACCTTCTATTTCAGGTACTGTTTCCATAGTTGTCTATTTTAACTACGAGTCTAAATAAATTCTTAAATGAACATCCTGCTTATTACTGTGTCCCCTATCGTGCTTAATAAAAAAAGAGATTGCTAAACTGCCTCTGAAATGTTAAATTCTGTATAATTAATACTTAAACTTATTTGACATTTTAGCAAAAGAAAAATTCTAGATATGGTTAAATATCAGAAGTTCTAAAGGCATAATTAGGACTAATGCCAAAGTTAACATCAATCAATTCAAAGCAACTCAATATGCCAAAAAGAATTTCCCATGAGAGTCAGTTCTCCACAGCCCAAGGACTCTTCCTGTTTTATGTATATATTTATACACACACACAGTTTAATTGCATTATGATATGATCTGTAAAAGCTGATAGTCCCATTCATTTTCAAATGCTGAATTATTTTAAATTACTACAACAAAGACAGTATAGCAGAAAAGTATATTGAGAAGATACAGTTTTGATCTTAGCTTTAATTTATCAGACATGCAACTTGGTTGAGTTTCCAAGGACCAGAGAACTCACACTCCTTCATCTTCAGAAAGAGAATACGACCACATGATAAGTAAATTATTGTAAAATTCCAAGTTGTAAACATCAAAAGACTTAAGGTGCTTAAAAGTTGTAAAATTTCCACACTGACTATATATTTCAGAAGGTTTTAAATGTTCCTCTTGGAGTATAGGAAGGCCTTTTTATTTATACTCATTGAATTTTCCAATAACTGTTTGCTTTGCCTCTAATCTTTTAACATCCTTCCCTTTTGTATAAAATAGCAACAGTAATAATAATATTTTACCTTCACTAGTAATATTACAAATTATGTAGAATAAGGGGCTTAAGGATGCAAGACGTTAAGTAGCCAATGATTATTAGGATGACTGAGTGATGATGGAGTAATTTTCTGGGATAGCCCAACTGATGAAGTCTACATAGACATTTTTAACTTTTCCAGGGGCAGATTAACTGGTTTTCAGATTAACCTGAGTGAGGACAAACTGCTGTTTCAGGACATGGACTAGGTTAAAATTGATTAGGCCTGATTTCCCATCAACCTTGGGGCTGAGTTCCTATCAGGGCAAAAGAGAGATTAACTGGAGCAAAGCGCTCTCCCCTGGTTCTCAACAACAACAAAAAATGCTCCTAGGTAATCAAGGGCTGACTGCAGTTTTGTTTTCATTGATTTTAGTGTATATCTAAAGCCTCTTAGCAATCTCCTCCTTTGTTGACTTAATTATACTTTTACTTACATAGTTTTTTACCCACTAGTCTTCAAATAACTCTTTTCCTCTTAATAGAAATGTTCAATTACAAATAGTAGTCAACAGGAAACATGAACAAAGAGATTAAGATTTGGCAGAGATGAGTAAAAAAGTTGGCTGACTAGCTAAATATGAAAAAGAAAACCTATTGTAGCGTTCTAACCACATCTGCTTTAGAAATGAGAGAATGCAGCTCACAAACAGAGGAAACAGGAAGAGAAAAAAAGGTTGATTGGAAAATAAGATTTTAATTGCCTATTTATATAGGTCAATGTTTTGACTATCAAACATGCATTACCAGGCTTTGAAGAAAATATTACACTATGTTTCTTCAGAAAAGGAAGAAATTATTTTTAAAAAAAATTACATAGAAAAATACAAAAAGAATACACCAAAATATTAACAATAATCTTTGTAAGATGGAACTGTACATTTGGCCCTTACTTGCTAATTTTAAGAACTGTCGAAAAAGTAGTATGTGAGGACTTCCATGGTGGCTCAGTGATAAAGAACTTGCCTGCCAATACAGGAGACATGGGTTCAATCCCTGGTCGGGAAAGATCCCACCTGCCACAGAGCAACTGAATCGTAGCGCCACAACTATTGAGCAGGTGTTTTAGAGCCCAGGAGCCGCAACTACTGAAGCCCGAGTGCCCTACAGCCCTTGCTCTACAACAAGAAAAACCACCTCAATAAGAAGCCCGAGCACCAAACAAAGAGCAGACGCTGGTCTCTGCAACTAGAGAAAAAGCCTGAGCAGCAACATAGACCCAGCACAGCCAAATAAATACTTTTTTAAAAAAAGCAGTATGTGAAAACATAAGTAATTCAAACCAGAAAAAGTTCCTCTTTATTAGTCCTTCACTTGGCCTCAGTTAAATCCCACTTGTGGTCTACAAAGATAACTTACTTGGTCCACATCTTTTACTCTTCATTTATAAATGTCTAAATACATATGCGGGTCAATCATCTTTCAAATGCACAAATTAGATCATAAAATACTGTCTGACATACACCCCTTTCTATATAAGGATCTTTCCACATCATACAATATGTGGAATACATATGCCTCCTATACAGTAGCAAGCATATACAATAACTAAACACTGTAAATTTTCTTCAGTGAACACATATTATGATATTATAACATTTGAAAAAGTTTAAAATCTCTTAAACATTAAAAAAAAAAAGCCCAACTTACTTTGAATTGGAAATAAATGTTTCCAGATAGTTCTGCTTGATGCTGCCCATTTTACTGCTGCCAATGCCATGGTGAATCAAATCAGGTGGTATAAAGATGATTTGAAGAGAAACTGCTTTTAAAATCTGCTTCTAGATATAACAATCTTCACCCCTGCATGAAAGATAAAAGAAAAATCAGTGCTACCTATGATAATCTGAAGCGACACAACACACTTAACATCACAAAACAGGATCACTACCTAAAACTATAGACTGCAAAACTTTTAAAACAACTTTCTGTTTACAGGCACTATAGGACAAAGAGCAACATCATCAGAAATCCAAGAACTATATGCATTACCACTCCTCTTAAAAGCAAACTTCTCAACACCTGGTATAGTTATTTCCATTCAATGAGTGCACAGCCAATGTGTAATTACTCTTAGAAACAGTTAATCACACATGCTATACAAAGCATTCTTTCAAAAAGCTAAGGTTCTGTGTACAACTTCCCAGGTACCAGACACAAGATCTTATTACATCTCTTAAAATGGTATTCTGTTTCTGATTAAATGAAATATTAAACAAGAAGACCCAGCCATGGCTTATTAAATATTGACTTAAGAGAAACACACATAAACATCCTATCCTAAGTCCCAAATAAAATTTCGCCCTCTTATATATGTATGAGAGTTCTACCGTTTCAAGGTGCTTTCACTACCATTCATTTTACTCTCATATTAATCATGAGAAGTATCCTTATTTTGATTCCTGAAGAAATTAAAGTACAAAATTTAAATAACTTGCTTCCAAGAGCTTCAGAGTCAATCATTTACAAACTGGGAAAGTTTGGGCAAGTCATTAAGCAATCCTCTCAGCTCCTTCCACGGTAAAACGGAGGAAAACAACTCCAGGCTGCTGTGAATAACTGACATACATTCCTCGTTTTCAACTGACTATTTGATGACTATTTCCCACACCCCCATCCTCGCACAGTGATAAAATCGTATTTTATACAGTGATAAAATCGTATTTTATACAGTGATAAAATCGTATTTTATCAGTCTTAGTTGCTAAACTATGCAGCTGATTCCTTGCACTGTCAGTACATTAGCACTGACATCCCTGAGTTCCTTTCTATAGTTTCTATAGTTTACAACCCATTTTCCTATACATTATATGGTCTTTCAAAAGTGTAGGCATCTCCACTTGAAAAATTAAGAACCTAGGCCCAGAGAAGTAAAATAGTTTGTCCGCCCACTTAATAGGTGGTATGGATGAAACGCAAACCCGTATCTTCTGACCACGAACTGAGGAACAGAAGATTTTAAATGACATTCTGTCTGAAATCCTGGTATCAGATTATTCACCTCAAAGAGAGAATTCAGAGAGTATATCCCTTGGCCTGGAATTCAACCCTTAAGAAACACAGGGTTGCAGGGAGCCTGAGAGGGACGGCGGTTTGAGAAACAGGCTACCACAACTAGCACCTTTCACCTGGAGCGTAGCTCCCACAGGAAGCGCAAGGACACACGCCGGCCCTTCTGCAAGACAGACTGAGTCTGGTAATGCCAGAGGCTTTATCCTGCAGTAGGATAGGAGGTAGGAAACCCCGACACTTGCCAATAAGCCTTCTGGGCCCGCCGAGATTCTAGGGACCCCTAGACGGGGAAAGGAGAGGGCAGCGGTTACCTGAACTGCGCTCACCGCGAACCCGCCATCTTGCCTCAGTCCGGGCTCTCGGCGGCACAACTCCACGCGCCTTCCTGGCCCGCGAGGCACTCTGGGAAATGTAGTCTCCGCCGGAAGGAGTCCGAGGTGCCCGGGGCGGGGGAGAGGTGGGGGGTGCGGGGAAGAGGAAGGGGGAGGGG